>VZQC01007061.1:1146538-1278227 GCA_009823505.1 Rhizomys pruinosus
TTGTCTTTTTGAGACAGGGTCTCCCTGTGCCCCAGCTGGCCTGGAACTCACTCTGTAGACCAGGCTAGCCTTGAACTCGAAAAGATCCTTCTGTCTCTGCCTCCCGAGTGCTAGGATTAAAGCGTGCGCCACCACGCCCGGCTGTTTCTAATTATACTTTCCTTTTGGATGTTTAAGGCCACACAGTTAGCTCAGATTAACCAAAGTTTTTAGTTTTCTCAAGGTCAGTTGAGGATTCACTCAGGTTTTGGGGGTGGAGGGAGCCCCTGGTTCCTTTTGGCTTTTCAATAACCAGTTCCATCCACTCGAGGACAAAGTCAGGTCTTGCTAGACCAGACTTCCCTTTTTGAAGCACGAGTAGACTTTCCTCTTTTTTTTTTTTTGGTCTTTTCGAGACAGGGTCTCCCTGTAGCCCCAGCTGTCCTGGAACTCACTCTGTAGACGAGGCTGGCCTTGAACCCACAGAGATCCGCCTGCCTCTGCCTCCCAAGTGCTAGGAATAAAGGCGTGCACCACCACACCCAGCGACTTTCCTCTTTATAGACTGGACCCTGGCTGAAGTCCCATTAGTGGATCTCCAAGACCTCCCTGCACAGGAAGACTGGTGACTCACATTTGCAGGACATTTCAAGAGATGCCCCCATGCATAGTCCCCTGGGACTTAATTGACCTCTGAGAGCAAGGAACAAAATTATCCCTTAAGACCCTCGGCCAAATTGGTATGGGCATTAAGTATGGCCGTTAAGCATCCAGAAAGGCTAAGTTACACCAGCCTGATACTTTTAACTACTGTGTAATATTTTAGAAAAGGCTTGGACAAAAGCTCAAGCAGCCTTGTATAAGAAATACTAAGAAGCACTGCCATAAAATAAATACTGTGGTTAGACATAATGTCTTAACAAACTAGTTTTTTCCTTATTCTTTTGATCGTATATTACTCTAAAATATGCATACATACCCTCCACCCATATACCAAAAATTCCTAACTCTGAAAATAAATGGAAGTTTAGTTCTAGAACCTATTAAGGGATTCACAATATAAGAGCACAGTTGTTTTCAGATAATAAATACTCTTTTTTTTTTTTTTTTTGGTCTTTTCAAGACAGGGTCTTCCTGTAGCCCCAGCTGTCCTGGAACTCACTCTGTAGACCAGGGGGGCCTTGAACTCACAAAGATCTGTCTGCCTCTGCCTCCTGAGTGCTAGGATTAAAGGCATGCGCCACCACACCCGGCAATAAATACTTTTTTAAGACGAGATGAAAACCCTAGTACTGTGTACTCCAAATCTTACTGAAATAAATTTATGTGTATGGGTATTTTGCCCATATGTGTGTAAATGCACCATGTATGTGCAGTACCCACAGAGGCCAGAATAAGACATGGGATTCCCTTGGAACTGGTTGTTAGCCATCACGAAGGTTCTGAGCCATCTCTCCAGCCCCCTGTATACTCAGTTTATTGAGAGATGGTTCAGTAAACCTGAAGCTGTTCTAGAAATAGTATACTAACTAAAAAATAAGACAGGGTTTAAAACCACAGTACCTGTCCACTCAGTGCAGGACCACCGTGAGTCAGGACACGGTCCTAGGCTGCCCTGGCCCACCAGCTGCCTGTTGAATCATGGCCCAGATCAGCTTCCATCAAGTTCCTTCTGGCCTTTCTTTCCAAAGGCACTTGGTAAAGATAAGTGATTATGTGCTGAGAATTTGCCATCTTCCTGTCTCGTCCTTATGAATGCTAAGATCACTGACGTGCCTCAGCATCCCCAGTTTGATTTTTTGGTTTTTAATTTTTTGTTTTTTTTTTAGATGGTCTTCTTGTAGCTCCTGATGGCCTAGAACTCACTATGTAGACCAGGCTGGCCTTGATCTTACCGAGATCCACCTGCATCTGCCTCCCGAATGCTGGGATTAAAGATGAGTGCCACCATGCCCAGCACCATGTTGTTGGGGTTTTTTTTATTTTAATTAATTAATTAATTTTTTACCATGCTGGTTTTTAAAAATCACTTTAAAATTTTTGTTTTGTTTATTTGGAGTTCTGATTATTTGGGGGGGGGGTCTTTTGCAACAAGGTCTCCCTGTAGCCCTAACTGTCCTGGAACTTACTATGTAGACCAGGCTAGCCTTGAACTCACAGAGATCTGCCTGCCCTGCCTCCTGAGTGCTGGGATTAAAGGTTGTTTTCTGTTTTTTAGACAATATCTCTGAACGTAGCCTAAGCTGGTCTGGAACTCAAGATCCTTGTGCCCCAGCCTCCTGAGTACTGGGCTATATAGTGTGAAACACATACTTGGCTTCAGAAACAGGTTGTGTGTGTGTGTGTGTGTGTGTGTGTGTGTGTGTGTGAACCTAGGTTGATACACATGTGAAGTAAGTGCTCTGTCCAGCTACATCTCCATCGCTTTTTCACTTTATTTATTATTAATTTTAAATTTTGAACCGTATTTGGTGGGGGAGTGTGCAGGTCCCATGGTGCACTTGTGGAGGTCAGAGAACAGCTTATGGGGTTGGTTCTCTCCTTCTACCATATGGGTCTAGGGATCAAACTTAGACCAGGCTTGGGTCAAGCACCTTGACCCACTGAGCTGTTCACCAGCCCTGCTTTGTATTTCTTGTCTGGTGTGACCATGCCTCACAATGGCTCTCTGAAAAGTTGATCAGCTTAGGGTGAGGGGACTGGCTGCTTTCTGCAAACCAGGACCAGATGGACGCATTGCAGTGGTGATGTCACCAGGTCTAAGCTGCTGTCTGCTGCTTTGGTCTCTCCCCCCACCCCCCACCATTGCATTTCCCTCTCATAGAATCCTGGCTGGGAAAATACTTCCCCAAACGTGACCCTGGGATTGAGCCTCATTGGGCGGCATTCGTCATATGCCTGTCCCCCAAGCCTTGGTGTATCCTAAGGGAATGCCCAGCCTGGGTCCTGTGCTCACCCCTATGAGAGAGCAACCCCCAATCCACACTCAGAGAGTGGAGAGGATTCTCTGGGGGAACAAAGGCCCTTCCCAGAAGAGGCCCAGATGCTACAGCAGCAGAAGCATCCTGGCTGGCCATTACCCCCTTGGCAGACCGCCAAAGTGCTTTCTGTTAAATCATTTTGGGCTAAATCCCCAGAGCCAAACAAACATGCATCCATTTTATCACTTACTGTATTATGTTGAAATGACCTATTGATGTGTCTCTCTCTGGGCAGTGTGCTCTCAAGGACACAAATCACATTTGCTTCCTGCCCTGTCCTCTGCATCTTGTATGTAGTTAGGCATGTTCTACTGGCACAGGCTTCCCCTTAGGACCCTGCTCTTGCTTCTGTAGGCTCCAGCTCATATGTGGCTGCTCCATCTCCCCACCCTGACAGCCTGCCTTTCCCAGCTGCACGTCCTATGTCCCCACATCTTCCAGGCATTCCGGTCGGGCACTTGTTCCTCCTCGTCCTCCACAGTGGCGCTCTTGTTCATTCTAACTACGCCCATCTTGCACCATCACTCAGTCCATCACCGGGGATTACTGAGCCTGCTTCTCACACCTCTTTCCAGTCCTCTGTCTTCCCATGCCCTACCCTGCCCCATCCCTGGCCTCAGCAGCTCTCTCCTGGCAGGAACAGCTCTCCTGTGCCAGGCCTGTTCTGAGCTGGCACTCTATAGCAGCAATACTTCTCGAATGCAGAACCTGAACATGTCAGGCCCCAGCTGGAATCAGACCCCCGGCTCAGACCCAGACGTACTCAGCTCTGTAGGTTCCAGGCAATGGTGACTCTATCCAGAGGGCCTGCCTTGATACACAGGGCTCCTTGTATGCAGTGACCTGTTATGTATGGCTAATGGAGATGGCACATTCAAGAAGCTATTTATGTATGTATGTATGTATGTATGTATGCATGTATGTATGTATTTATTTGATGTTTTTGAGACAGGGTCTCCCTATAACCTCAGCTGGCCTGGAACTAGCCCTGTAGACTAGGCTGGTTTTGAACTCACAGAGATCCACCTGCCTCTGCCTCCCGAGTGCTGGGGAGGTATGTGCCACCACACCTGGTTTAAAGACAGTTCTTAACCGCCATGTGCGTGCTGGGAATCAAACCTGGGTCTTCTGCAAGAGCAGTTGGTGCTCTTAACTGCTGAGCCATCTCTCCAGCCCACGAGAAGCCATTCATGATGCACAGCACAGACCCAGCCCTCTTCTCAACCTCTCCCTAGCCCTTTGCATTCATTTACTCATTCATTGATCTTTTCAGAGGTGCATGTGGACTGCATTGCATAGCACCCTAGCCCAAAATGGAGAGGCTCCACAGGTGTGTCTCCTTAGTCATCTCATCCTCTGTACCACAGGTGTCTACTGGGGAGGGATGAGGTCTTTGGTCTCTGTGACTGCAGGTAGGGCAGATCAAAGGTCACTCAGAAGGTGCTCTTTCATAGCTAAATGAACGAAGCAGCAGACTAGCCACGACAAGGACCAATGAACTTTAGGAAAGACCACACAGAAAACAGGTTGACATTGCAGGCCAGACAGGATGATTGCTGTCACAAAAAGAAAGCAGCCACCAGGCAGTGCGTAAATATAGCTGGGTTTATAAAGGCAGCCACAGCTTGTGGACTGCAGTTAGCCAGCCCTCAGCCCCACCCCATCCCTACCTCTCACTCACTCCCCAGCTGCAGGAATGAACTTCTGTGTTGATCCAACCTCCCTTCTTAGCACAGCCCACACCTTTTCCCAGTTCCCGTCTATCCCTCACCCACCACCCATCCGATTCCATCCGATTCCCAGGATAGTGTCTATTCCCCTGTGTGATGGCAGATACCTGTAATCTCCACACTTGGGAGGTGCAGGCAAGAAGATCAGGAGTTCAAGAGCAGCCTGGGTGACATGAGATCCTGCCTCAAAAGACCAAACAAACAAATAAACAAGATTTTGCCTCCTCACCCTGGATTCCTGCAGCCCAGCCACCTGGACCCCCAGCACCCGACTAGAGGTGATGATGATCGCGCCCCCTGTGGACAAAGTGGTGACTAGTGGGCAGTTGGTCACTATGGGCAGCTGAGCAGCAGCACTTCCTTTGTCTTTTTAAAAAATTTTTTATTTTATTTTATTATTTTTTTTTTGCTGGTCTTTTCGAGACAGGGTTTCCCTGGAGCTCCGGTTGTCCTGGAACTCACTATGTAGACCAGGCTGGCCTTGAACTCACAAAGATCCGCCTGCCTCTGCCTCCCAAGTGCTAGGATTAAAGGTGTGCGCCACCACGCCCAGCTTTATTTTATTATTTTTTATGTGTATGAGTGTACTGTCTGCATGTAGGTTGGCGCACCCGTGTCGTGCAATGCCGCAGATGTCAGAAGAGGGTGTTGGATTCCCCTGGAACTGGAGTTAAAGATGGTTCTTAGCCGTCATGTGGGTGCTGGGAATTGAACCCGGGTCCTCTGCAAGAGCAGTCAGTACTCTTTTTTTTTTGAATTATTTATTTATTTATTTTTTATGTGTATGAATGCACTGTCTGCATGCAGGTTGGTGCACCTGTGTCATGCAATGCCATGGAGGTCAGAAGAGGGTGTCAGATTCCCCTGGAACTGGAGTTAAAGATGGTTCTTAGCTGCCATGTGTGTGCTGGGGAGCAAACCTGGGTCCTCTATAAGAGCAGTCATGCTTTTAACCCCTGAGCCATCTCTCCAGCCCAGCAGCACTTCCTAACTCACTCAATTCTACTCTTCTCAGTTCCCCCTCACTAGTCACTGGCTGGGGTCCCTGGGCTTTTCCTCTTGAGGCTCAGCCTGCTGGTCACCACTCTGGCTGATATATGGTATCTATCAGCAGCTCCAGGCCCCAGGAGGATGGCTAAGTTGAAGGGTGTTAGGGGCTGTGATGGCTAATTTTATCTTCATCTGGGCTATGAGGTCCCCAGGCAGATCCTGGCTGGGGCTTACCAGCCTCTGCAGTCACATAAGCCAGTTCCTTGTAATAAATCTCCTAGGGCTCACACAGACTCTGTTTCCCTGGAGATGAATACAGGTATCTCCCCAGAACATCTGGGAGGAGCAGGTAAAGAAAAAGCTTGGGGATTTTTATCTTATGAAAGGAAGAAATACAGAGAAGATGGCAGCCAGGATTCATGCCCAGCCCAGCAGGAGCTCCGGTGGTTAGACAGGTAGAACTGTCTGTGTGTGAGACTGGGCCCGGAGGCTGGGCCCTGCTCCTAAGAGGCTACTTGCCTGAGCTGAGCATTGCACTGCAACACAGGGAAGCAGGTTTGCATTGAGAGCCAGTCCCCAGGGTGGGTACTGGCCTCCCGGGGATACTGTGGAGGCTTCGTAGGCAGAGTACCCCAGCCAGGGCTGGAGCAGGGAGAAGGAGCCATGTGGATTTTTTTTTTTTTTTTTTTGTCTTTTTTGAGACAGGATCTCCCTGTAGCTCCAGCTGTCCTGGAACTCACTATGTAGAACAGGCTGGCCTTGAACTCACAAAGATCCGCCTGCCTCTGCCTCCCAAGTGCTGGGATTCTTTTACCTGCTGCTGTCAGACTAACCTTCCAACCACCTCCTCCAAGAGCCTCGGAGACTCACTTTGCCCCCATTCAAGGGGGGGGGGTCCTATACCTAAAGAGGACATCAGGGTGATTTCCTCACACCCAGGACAGAGTACAGGTGTACAGCTGGGTGTATCATGTGTCTTGCAGCTGTCTTGGAGGCTGAGCAGTGGGACAAAAGAGAAAGGGGAGGGGTGTTGCCAAGGACATCAGCCAGTGACAGAGATGAAAACTGTGGCATATCAGAATCAGGAACCCCCCCCCCCAATTGCACAAACGGAGAAAATAAGGGCCAAGGGGGCAGAGAACAGCCCAAAGCCTTACAGTGACGCCTTTGTCTCTGGGTCAGAGACATTTCTTCATATTAGTTACAGCTCCTGGGCTGACCGGCAGGCTGGGCTCTGGGCCGCAGATGCCCACTAGGGCTGCTTGGACCTTGCTCTCTCCTGTGAGGAGAACTCAGGCTCTTTTTCCTCATGTGAGTTTCGAGGCATCTTATCAACTGACCACATGGATTCAGAGGTTTGGGAAGAGACAGATGGGAGGAGTCAGAGTTCCTGTCAATTATCCTGTCGGGGGGAGGGGGGCAAGAGAAAGAAAGAGGGAAATTAAGGTCAGGCTTTTTGAAGCAGCAGAGGTGAAGGTTTCTTTTCTGAGGAAAAAAAAAGAGAAAAATGTCTTAGTGGCACACCCTTGTAATCCCGTAATCCAGGTATTCAGGAGGCTGAGACGGGAGGAATCTGAGTTCAAGTCCAGACATAATGCAGTCTAGAGTTATGCCATGTGAAGAAGGGCAGGGCTGGCTGTGACGTGGCTGCAGTTAGCCTAATTGCCACCAGGTGGCACCCCTGCCCACTTCTACAGGACCAGCCAGCCATCAGGAATGGAGACAATTTGGATGATGCTTATTCATCCTTTGTTCATTCATGGTTTTTATTCCCCCAAGCAAATTTGATTTCTCATCACGGTTGTGGTCAGGACAAAGTGGATGTCCTAGGGACCTTGCCCTCCCCCTCTGCTCTACAGTCCTGCAGGCCGTGCCTGGCCAGGTCTATGATGGTGGCAGGTGTCTGTGGGCCCGGCCTGAATCCACAGGGCCTGCTGCCTGGGATGCTTCCCACTGTAGTCTCGTGAGATGGTGCCCCTTGTCCTACATTCTGTAGCAGAGCCAGCGGGCAGTGGGCCCTGAGCAAGATTTGGATGACTTCCTCATCACAGGCCTCCCACAGTGGGTCTCAGGTGTAGCCACACAGTGGTCCCTGGGGCTGAGGTTTTCTCCATCGCTCCTCTTTCTCTAAACAGGCTCAACCTCAAACCACCAATCCCAGCCCCTCCTCCCTGCCTCCCTCTGCTCTGTTCAGCAGCTTTTCTCAGAAGTATCTACACAGGGAGCTGAGGACTGCCTACCTGAGAGGCCTGGGTCTGGGTACCCATAAGACAGCAACTGCTTTCTTCAAACCCTGGCCCTGACTTTCCCCTCCCCAGGCCAGCCTTCAGTTCCAAGTCACTAGTTTCCTATGTGTGGGCAGCATCTGCCCTTGGCTGTTGACAGGGTCCACTCCTAAGGACAGCCTATGGAGAGCACGGACTTCAGCTTGTACACCGTCTAGGCCCCAGCTCCTTGGACAGAACCTGCATGGATGGTCCTGACAAAGGTGGGTTGCATCAGCCAATGAAGCTGACTATGAGAAGAAAGAAACCCCAGGGATCCCCCGATGGCGAGCCAGGGTGGTGTGGGGCGACAGTGAAAAACTCACCCAGCACATGGTAACTTTTGCCCAAAAAGCTGCCCTGAATTAAAGTGAGGGAGCCTGGGGGCTGGAGAGATGGCCTGGACCACTCTTACAGAGGACCTGGGTTCGATCCCCAGCACCCACATGGTGGCAGAGAACCGTCTGAAACTCCAATTCCAGGAGAACTCCAGTTCCAGGGGAATCCGACACCCTCTTCTGACCTCCGCGGCATTGCACGACACGGGTGCACAAACTTGCATGCAGACAGTACATTCANTCACCAGTCATCCTGGGCCAGGGAGGTCTTGGAGGTTCCAGGGGAATCCGACACCCTCTTCTGACCTCCGCGGCATTGCACGACACGGGTGCACAAACTTGCATGCAGACAGTACATTCATACACATACAGAAATAAATAAAATTAATAAAAAAAAATTAAAGTGAGGGAGCCTGTTCCCACCCCAGTGAGGACCATGGGGCCCCAGTCTGGTCACTAAGGATCCTAAACCCAAAGGGGTGGGGACCACCTCCAGAGTCACTCTCTGAACAAGGCCCACGGAGGCCTTCAGAAGAGAGCTGTCACTTGTGCTCCAGCTTCCTCACAAGGGAGACCCCCTCCCTACCAGGGCCCCAGGCCTTCTGACTCACAGTGCAGCTCGGCTGGGAAGCATCTGGCTGTGCCCACAGCCCTGGCATCTGGCCCTCTCACCCCATATGCAGGGCACCCTCCGGAGATCTTCCTGGCAGGCCTCCCTCACTAGGGTTATATTCACTGAATCCCCCCAAGTACACCCCACTTAAGTGAGGACTGCCTGGCACCCCAGCCACTGTGGCCAGGTGGAGTGGGAGTCCTGCTCCTATCAGCTCATCACATTCCTTGCATTCCCAGGGGGCAGAGTCAGGGGAGGGTGGCTTTGCAGAAGAATTCCGGGGACTTTACTGTGCCGGCTTCCCAAGCTGCTAGCTCCCAGTCAGCTCCTCTCCTCACCGGGCTCCTCCACCCGGCCTCTCCTGGGCTCTCCTCTCCTCCCCCTCTTGCTGGCTGTCTTTCTTTTCCTGCTCTGTTGCTCCTTCCCCTCCATTTCCTGTCCCCTTTCTCAGCCCTCTTCTCTCCATCATCTCTGGACTCTGCTGTGAGAAGTCGAGAGACAGATGGGAGGGGAGGGGGCGATCTACACAGGCCCTTCAGCGTTCTTCTAGACCACCAAGAACTCTGGCCCTGTGCTGTCTTCTGTTTGTCTGGGGTGCAGGATGTGCCCTCTTTGGCCGTGGATTCCTTCTACTCTTAGGAGCACTGGGTTCTGGGATTTCAATACTCTAGCTTCTCCACACCCTACCTGCAGTCAGGGTCTCCATCCTAGAGAAATTTCGCTCCAAACTGTCTTCCAATCTTGATAGGGCCAGATTATTTGAGGCCAGGCCCCCTGTGCCCCACCTGTACCCAGGCCCCTTCTGCTCCTGCTGGGGGAGTTGCTCTCTGCCATATCTTTCCACAGCATCTGGGTATTGGGTCAGTGCTCCAACAACGTTGTCCTGATCCTGGAATTGGGTTTGGCAGGCAAACCCTCTACCATCAAACTACATCCCTCTAGCTGCATATTATGTATGCCTGTTAGTTTTCTTTTCTTTTTTGGTCTGGTTTTGGTTTTAGTGTGTGTGTGTGTGTGTGTGTGTGTGTGCATGTGTGTGTTTGGTGGGTTTTTTGTTGTTGTTTTTTTGGTCTTTTTGAGACAAGGTCTCCCTGTAGCCCCAGCTGTCCTGGNATTTCTGTATGTGTACGAATGTATCGTCTGCATGCAAGTCTGTGCACCCGTGTCGTGCAATGCCGCGGAGGTCAGAAGTGGGCGTCGGATTCCCCTGGAGCTGGAGTTCTCCTGGAGTTGGAGTTTCAGACGGTTCTCAGCCGCCATGTGGGTGCTGGGGATCAAACCCGGGTCCTCTGCAAGAGCGGTCGGCGCTCTTAACCGCTAGGCCATCTCTCCAGCCCAAGTTTTTTTGGTCTTTTCAAGGCAGGGTCTCCCTTTAGTCCCAGCTGGCTTGGAGCTCACTCTGTAGACCAGGCTGGCCTTGAACTCACAGGAATCCACCTGCCTCTGCCTCCCGAGTGCTGGGATTAAAGGCATGCGCCACCACACCTGGCCGTGCCTGTTAGTTTTTGTTAATGACACAAACTAGGGACACCCAAGAAGAAAGAATCTCAGTTAAGGGCTTTCTCCATACGATTTGCCTGTGGGCATATCAGTGGGGCATTTTCTGGGTGTTGGTTGATATAGGAGGACCAGTGCCACTGTGGGCAGTGCCATACCTAGGCAAGTGGGCCTGGGCTGCATTGGAAAGGTAACTGAGTAAGCCAGAGGAAGCAACCCAGTAAGCAGCGTTCCTCTTTGATCCTACTTCAGTTTCTGACTCCAGGCTCCTGCACCGTGTTCCTTTCCTGACTTTCCTCTGGTGCTGAACTGTTACCTATAAGCATAAGATGAAAAGATGAAGAAAAAAAAACAAACCTCTTCCCCAAGTTGTTTTTGGTCAGCGTTTAATCACAGCAACAGAAAGCAGACTAGAATGGAAATTAGTACCAGAGAGAATGAGCTTGCTATGATGGACCTTGTTAGATCTATAATGGCACAAACCACTGATGAAAGACAGGCACATGATGGGGCTGGAGTGATGGCTCAGCAGTTAAGAGAACTGACTGCTCTTGGAGAGGACCCGGGTTCTATTCCCAGCACCCACATGGCGGCAAAGAACCATCTTTAACTCCAGTTCCAAGGAAATCTGACATCCCCTTCTGATCTCCGTGGCATTGCACAACATGAGTGCACCAACCTACATGCAGACAGTACATTCATACACATAAAGAATAATAAATAAGCCAGACGTGGTGGTGCATGCCTTTAATCCTAGCACTCAGGAGGCAGAGGCAGGTGAATCTTTGTGAGTTCAAGGCCAGCCTGGTGTACAGAGTGAGTTCCAGGACAGCTGGGGCTACAGGGAGACCCTGTCTCAAAAAGACTAAATAAATAAATAAATAAATAAATAAATAAATAAATAAAGGCTGGAGAGATAGCCTAGTGGTTAAGAGCACCAACTGCTCTAGCAGAGGACCCGGGTTCTATCCCCAGCACCCACATGGTGGCTGAGAACTGTCTTTAACTCCAGTTCCAGGGGAATCCAACACCCTCTTCTGACCTACACAGCATTGCACGACATGGGTGCACAAACCTACATGCAGACAGTACATTCATACACATAAAAAATAAAATAAAATAAAATAATTAATTAAAAAAAAAAGACAGGCACATGAGGCTTAGTCACTCTGGGAACGTATTCATTTCAGGAATTGCCAGGGAACGGCAACTGTGGCACCTGGTGAGCAGCCAGCCAGCCAGCAAGATGGTGACTGAGGTACACTCTTTTATAGGCCCTGGGTGGGACCTCAGGTAAAGGGGAAGAGGTCATAAGATTGACAGCCTCTGGAGGAAGTGGACATCTGTATGTCCCTTGGAATTCTGGGAAACTCAAACCCAACAGACCTGACTATGTTGTTTTGTGGGAACATTGTGGACACATTTAGAACTTTGGGCTGGAAAAGCCATTGAGTGCTCAGAGCATAAGAAGCTGTTGCTGCTGAGAAGTGTTGATGGAGGCCTGGCTTCTGACATTTTGGAGGGAAGACTGAGATTCTCTCTGAGATTTCATTGGGGCCATTCATGTGATATATTTGAATTAAGAGTCTGTGGAAGTGAAACCTTTGCTTTACTTGGGACAATTGCTGGTTAGCTAGGGCTGAAAAGTCAGCTGATAAATAAGAAACCAACATTATTTGAGGTGAAATATACAGTCCAAGCTGTACCTTAAGCTAGAAGCTGAATTTGGTAATGTGTAAGAGTCTCCCATATGGTACTGGTTTTGAAGGCAGGAAGGGTCAGGGAGACCAGCTAAGGTTTGACACTGTGTGGCAGGGTTAGAGTCTCCCAGGAGAGAGGTCATTGATTAAAGGTACAGCCTCAGTTGAAGTAAAAACCCCAGAAGTAAAGGGGTCATGGAGAATAGCTGAGGCTTGGGATCATGTGGCAGGATTGGAGTCCCTGAAGAGGCCAGTGTAAGGTCGTAGCCCACCTAAGTCAGGGACTTCAGAAGGCCAATTGAGGCAGAAGTTCCAAGAAATAATTATCCTGGAATACGTTCCTGCAACCCGAGAAAAGTTGCTGCAACATCCTGCAATCACACCTCACCCAGGATCAGAACCAGGCCTTGGTTTCTCCTGAGATGCTTCTACTGATACCAGCCACCTATGCCCATTCCCCAATTTCCTTGTCCCCACTTCCTGTGTGCCTGGGTATAAAACTGCCATTTGGGGTACATTCTAACAATGGTCATCCTAACCCCGACACGGGGAGGCCAGCGGGCCTTCCTGAAATAAACCCAACTTCCTTTTCATCGAAGTCCTGACATTTTCTCCCCTCAAAATGAACCTGACAGCCAGGAGGCTATTAGAGAAACTTCGGCCCAGTTGCAGTAGAGAGCCCAGGATATGGGAGTTGCCAATCCTGCAGGATGACCACAAAGGACAATGACAGGCATGCAGCAGAGCCAGCCTGAGCCTCCTGGGCATGCTGTGTGTATTGCAGATGGCTGAACCAGAGACGTTCAACTGCTCGAGTCCTTTGGGGCCCAGTATATCATGACTGAGTCCCAGATGTCAGACACTGAGCTAAAGGATTTGATTTATACTGCTAGGTGTTAGGTTTTGCTTTGATCTGATTGTAACTGTACCCTAGTTCTTCCATCTTGGAATAAGAAAGTATTTAACTTATTTTTTATTTTATAGGAGTCCCCAGTTAAAGAGATTTTAAAAACGACTTGGTCTTTTTGAGACAGGGTCTCCCTTTAGTCCCAGCTGGCCTGGAGCTCTCTATGTAGACCATGCTGGCCTTGAACTCACAGAGATCCACCTGCCTCTGCCTCCTCAATCCTGGGATTAAAGGTGTGCGTCACCACACCCAGCATGTGACATTGGACTTTTAAGTTGGTAGATTTTTGAAAGACTATGGGACTTTTAAAACTGTACTGTGGTTTTGGAGCTGGAGAGATGGCCTAGCGGTTAAGAGCACCAACCGCTCTTACAGAGGACCTGGGTTCGATCCCCAGCACCCACATGGCGGCCAAGAACAGTCTGAAACTCCAATTCCAGGAGAACTCCAGTTCCAGGGGAATCCAAGACCCTCTTCTGACCTCCACGGCATTGCACGACACGGGTGCACAGACCTGCATGCAGACAGTACATTCATACACATACAGAAATAAATAAAATTTTGAAAAAAATAAAATAAAATAAATAAAATTGTACTGTGGTTTCTATTATGTTAACATGAGATCTTGGGGATAAATGAGACAAGAAAGGTTATGGTTTAACGGTGCTGTGTCTGTGTGTCAGGTTCACAAGGGGTCATTTGTGCTCCTTAGTTTTTGTCACCTTGACACAAACAAGAGACGTCTGAAAAGAGGGAGCTTCAACTGAGGAATTTTCTCCGTCATCAGCAGATTGGTGTTGCTGGGCATGTGGGCAGAGCATTTTCTTGGTTGCTAATTGATGTAGAAGGGCCCAGCCCAATAGGGGCAGTGCCATCCCTAGACAGGTGGGCTTGGGCTATATTGGAAAGGTAATTGAGCAAGTCTGGGGGAGCCAGCCAGTCCACAGTGTTCCTTCCTTCATGGCCTCTACTTCAGTTCCTGCCTCCAGGTTCTTGCCCTGACCTTCCTCAGAAGTGGACTATTTAGGAGGTGTAAGATGAAATAAACCCTTTCCTCCCCAAGTTGCTTGAGGAGTCAGAGTGTTTGTTTAATCACAGCAACAGAAAACCAAACTAAACCATTATGTCAGAAATATAGACACCCTTGTGGTTTTCCCTGTCAGAATTTATCAAATAACCAATAAATTCACAAGGTACATGGTGTTCGTTGGCTGTAATTTGCCAAATAGTCCCGACTTCCCTTGATAGCAGTGTGGTAGTGGAAAACACAGGTTCTTTTATCCTGATTTTAATTACTTATATTAACTCTCAAATCACACATGAATACTTCATACAAATATACATGCAGGTTAACGAATGGCTAAAAAGGCGGGGGGGGGGTAAAGCCGGGCATAGTGGCGCACGTCTTTAATCCTAGCACTTGGGAGGGAGAGGCAGGTGGATCTGATCTCTGTGAGTTCAAGGCCCATCTGGTCTAGATAGTGAGCTCCAGGCCAGCTGGGACTAAACAAAAAGACTGAAAAAAAAAGGGGGGGGGGTTTAGGAGACTGCAAAGGTCACAGAGTCTGACTGGAAGTTGGAAGCAGGTGTGAGGAAGTCTGCAAGGGACCAGATAAGAAGTCTCAGCATGGGAAGGAAACCAGATAAGAAACTTTATGAACTGCTGGCCTAGAGCTGCCCAGGGTAGAGCTGTCAAGTGCAGGTCCAGGTGAGAGGCTGTATAAGGGTCAGTTTGAAGTGGGCTGAATGTCATGGGCAGGAGACACTGAGCTGAAACTGCAGCCTAGGGACAGAGCCACAAGTCCTTTGCTCTGGTAATTTTCCTGGACAAGGAAAATTTCATGGCACGTGACCGGGTCAGCATGCCTGTCATGTTTTGGTCTTGGGGTGCCCCTTTTTTAGCCTCAGAGATGGGTTCTGTCTGGAGTGGCTGATCGGCTCATGTGTGTGGTTTCTGGTGCTTTGACGCATACGTCAGCTTGTGCCTCCTGGTGTGTTGGCAGATGTGGTTGCTTGTTTGTGTAAACAAGATCTAGAGTCATTGTTTCTTGGCACTTGAAAATGAAGTAACTCGGGATAAAGTAGTTGCTTTATAAAGTGGCGTCATTCCAGGCTAGGAATAGCCTGAAAGCTGACATCATACAATACAAGTAGCCTGAGACAGGGATAGCCTGCTCTCCTCACTAGCCCCTTGGTTGTTGTTTTGTTTTATTGTTTGTTTTTTTGAGACAGGGTCACTATGTAGCCCAAGCTGGCCTTTCGAGTACCAAGATTATAGGTGTAAAACACTATAGATTATAGATTTCTAAACTAGGATACCAGAAGTAGTAAGTATATAGGGGAAAATGTGAAAACTTATTACTGGTTAAAATTAGAGTCAAGCACCGGGTGTGGTGGCGCACACCTTTAATCCTAGCACTTGGGAGGCAGAAGCAGGCGGATCTTTGTGAGTTCAAGGCCAGCCTAGTCTACAGAGTGAGTTCCAGGACAGCTGGGGCTACAGGGAGACCCTGTCTTGAAAAGACCCCCCCAAAAAAAAAATAGAGTCAAGCAAGTATTAGAAAGGCAGAAGGATCACAAGTTTGAGTCTATCCTGGGCTATATAATAATTTTATGTCTCAAAGCAGGGGTGGGTGGCTCAAAACCTACCATTAAGCAACATAAAAGGGGGACTGTGGATGTAGCAATAGCTGAGTAGTAGAGGCTACAGGCTTCCCTGCATGAGGGCCTCGGTTCATCTTCAGCACTTAAAAGAGAAAAGGAGAAGGAGGAGGAGAAAAGAGAAAGAGAAGAGGAGGAAGAAAAGAAAGAGAAGGAGGAAGAGGAGGAGGAAGAAAAGGAAGAAAAGGAGGAGGAAGAGAAGGAGAGGAGGAGGAGGAGGAAGAGAAAAAGGAAGACAAGGAGGAAGAGAAGAAGGAAAGGAGGAGGAAGAGAAGAAAGAGAAGAAGGAAGAGAAGGGGTAAGGAGGAGGAAGAGGAGGAGGAGGAAGAGAAGAAGGAAGAGGAAAAGGAGGAGATTGCGGTGCCAGTAGTGACTAGGGATGTAGCTCAGTTGGTAGAGTATTTTTTTTCTCTCTCTCTCCCTTCTTTTCTTTTATCTTTTTGAGACAGGGTCTCCTCATAGCCCCAGCTGGCCTGGAACTTATTATGTAGAACAGACTGGCCTTGAACTCACAGAGATCCGCCTGCCTCTGCCTCCGAAGTGCTGGGATCAAAGGCGTGGGCCGCCACACCTGGCTGGTAGAGTCCTTTCTTAACACCCGTGAAGCTGTGAGTTCCATCTCCAGCACCATGCAAATCAAATGTGGTGGTAAATGCCTGTAATATTAGCACCAGAGAAGTGGAAGCAGGAGGATCACCTTGGGCTATATAGAGAATTCAAGGTCACCTTGGGCTATATAGAGAATTCAAGGTCACCTTGGGCTATATAGAGAATTCGAGGTCAGCTTGGGCTCTATGAAACCCTATCCCAAAACAAAACAAAACAAAAAAGGCAAGCAACAAGAGTTGGAAATTTTTGCAACTCAAACAATTTATGTCCAGAACATGGGACTTACAGATCAGTAGGAAAGAGACAGACAACGTAACAGAAAACAGGCGGGAAATTTGAACAGGGATATTACAAATAAGGCTCTCCAAATGCCCTATCATTGTACCGGAATATGTTCAATATCATTGCCAGGGAAATTCAAAGCTACAGTGACCTAACATAGAAAGGACCTGGCAGGATGGGAAGGGAGTGCATCCTTGTGTCTGTTGGTGGGAGTTGGCATACCACTTTGGCATCAACTACAGTGGAGTAGTTGCAGTGCTCAGCAATTCTACTTCTAGATATGTATCCAATGGAGAAGTGCCCATAGTATCCTGAAAGACATGGATAAGAATGTTCACACAGTACCCTTGTCAATAGTCCAAACTGAAAACAGCAAGCAACCAAACAAAACTGACATGTCTATCAACAGAGAATACCTAAATGGCAGCATATTTCTATGATGACATACTATACAGCAGTGTAAAGGAAGAAACAACACCTACAAGAAGCAGCATGGATCAATCTCACAAGTTCGATCATGAGAAAAATAGCAAAACCCACCCATTACCACCAACAACAACCACAAAAATTCAGACACATATTCTATGATTCTTCTGATAGAAAGTTCAAAACAGGCATAACTAATCTGATCTATGGTGACAGAATTGAGGAGGACAGTTACCCTGAAGAAGGTAGAGATTTACAGCTAGTACAAGGGGCTTGGGAGATGCTCAGAATAATCTATTTCACAACCTGAGGTCTGGTTACGCACATGTGATCACCTACTTTTCTGTCTTGATTTACACCTCAATAAAACATTTCCATTAAGGGCTGGGAGATGGCTCACTGGCTAAAGAATTTGTCCTGCCGGGCACAGTGGCACATGCCTGTAATCCCAGCACTCGGGAGGCAGAGGCAGTCAGATCTCTGTGGGTTAAAGGCCAGCCTGGTTTGCATAGTGAGTTCCAGCCCAGCTGGGGCTACAGGGAGACCCTATCTCAAACACACACACACACACACACACACACACACACACACACACAGACACACACACAGAATTTGTCCTGCCAGCATAGGGACCTGAGTTCAAATCCTCAGAACCTATGGAAAGCTAGCTATACAGTAGGGAATGCCTGTAATCCAAGTGCTTTTACAGTGAGATGGGAGACAGAGACGGAGAACCCCTGAAACTCTTAGGCCGGCTAGTCTGGCATACATCAAACAAACAATATAGGAGACCTGTCTCAAACAAAGTGGAAGGTGAAGACACACACTCAAGGTTGCCCTTTGACCTCCACATGCACATGCCACACTCACACACAATTGCACACACGCACATCATACAACACACATATACACAGATAACATTAAAAAACGTTTCCATTAAATGGTGGCCCAAACAGGCATATTAGTCTGTCCAGAGTCACACAGCTCTGAGGTGAGAAATTAAAAGTGCTCAGTTGCTATTTCCATTTTGTCCTCAATCCATACGTCTCTTGGCATGACACTGTCTACAGCTATAGAGAGAGGGAAGGAAAAAAACCCACTCGGGGACACTTGCTATGGTAAAAGCCAGCACCAAGCTTCCTCTGAGGGAGACGCTGTGCAGGGAAACACCTTGATGGGCCTTCGGGTGTGGAAAAGAGAGGCAGGTCTAGCCTGGAGAGCTGTGACAGAAGTGGAGAGAGACAGAGAGAATGAAACCAGCCAGGGAACAAGCAGGGGCAGCCAGGGTATGCAGAAACATGGCTGCCTGGGTCTCTGCTGCACAAAGCTGGCTCCCTCCCTCCCCCTCCCACCTCCCCTACACCCCTGAAATGACAGCTGCCCTCAGCGTCTGAGATGATAAAACCCAGCGTTTTAGGAGAAATCAAATGACGGGCATGGGAAGGTGCGTGTGTGTGTGTGGGGGGGGGTGCATTCCACACCTGGCCTGATAGAGTTCCGAAGCACTAGGTGCTCAGGCAGGTAGGAGGGTGAGGAAGGGAAGGACGTCCAACACAGGCCAGCCAGAGAGAGGACAGAGGGGCCAGAGCCCCTGTGGGAAGCTCAGGCTTATTTTTCCAACCTGAGTAAGGCAGGATAAGAATGGACGTTTGAGGACTCAGGGGCTTGGATGATGGGCCGACCTTAGAGTTTCATGGAAAAGCAACAGGGAGGGCAGATGTGGCTCTGGGCCAGCCCAGCTCAGAATTTTCCCATGTCCCTTTAAAAATTTTCTTTAATTTATTTTTATGTATATCAGTGTTATGCCTGCATGTGTGTAAGTGCATCTGCATCATGCAGTGCCCATGGAGGACAGAAAGGGCATTGGATCCTCTGGAACTGGAGTTACTGATGGTTGCTAGCTGTCATGTGGGTGCTGGGATTTGAACCAGGATCCTCTGCAGGAGCAGCTAGTGCTCTTAACCACTGAGCCCCGATTTCTGAATTCTTTGAGATAGATGTTTTTATTATTGATTTGAGACTTCTCATCTTTTCCGATGTAAGCTAATAATTTTTCAGATGTTTTCCTTAGCATTGCTTCAGCTATGTTCCATGAATTTTGCTATATCATCTTTCTTCTTTTTGCTTGTTCTTTCATCCATTCTTCCTTTTCTTTTCTCTTGCTATGCCAGCTAGGCTGCCCTCAAACTTGAAATCTTCCTGCATCAGCCTCCCAAGTGCTAAGATTACATTTAATTTTCATTCAGTTCAAATTTTTGATGTTCCTTGATCTATGCAGTATTATGGATGTTTAGCTCTAAGGTTTTAGAAGTTTTCCTGTTGTTCTTATATTATTGCCTGCTAATTTGATGCCATTACGGTCAGAGAACATAGTTTGATTTCAGTACTTTTAAATTTGTTGATGTTTGTTTTGCCACAGAATGTTCTGTCTTGGTATGTATCCAATGGGCACTTTAAAAGAATGCATGGTGTCTTGTAATTGGATGAAACTACTTCCAACTTCATGGTGATCACTTTATCCAGCAATTTAAAAGATACACAAGAAGGAAGGCAGTAAAGAAATTACGTTGTTTGGCATATGGGCCACCCAGTTCTGCGCAGGGGTTGACACAGGAACTGTTGAAGTACGGAGTTGAAAAAAGAATCTTGGCAAACTGATAGCAAGGAGATAATGTACAAATTCTCTTTGGGCAATTCTGCCTGGCTCACGTTGTTGCATTGGAGGCCGTTCCTTTAGTGTTGGCAGTGAATAGGGTTTGGAAAATGTCTCTTCCTGGTCTTCCTTGGCCTTGTGGGGCTTGGCTGGGTGGCACATAAAAGTGCACTTACTTTAATAATCAAGACTTGTAGGAAGATCCAGTTTGAATTGGGGCCTATTTCTCGGCTAGCACTCCTCAGGGCACCATGTGGATGGGAGTCAGGAGATTTCTCTGACTCTGCCCCAAGAAGAAGCAGACAACCTGGCCCAGGTGCATGATGCTGGGTGGGGCAATGCTGTACAGTGGCACAGAATTGGGGGTGTGTGGTTGGCTCTGGGAACTGATGTCATTTTGCTTATAAAGGCAAGCTGTAGCAGGCAATAAACCGAATTCTCCATTCCCATCACTACAGAATTCCTGGCAGTCATTTTTTGCATGCATACAGGCCAAAGCAGGCTTGCATTTCGTTTGGGTGACCAGTGGGTTGGACAACAGTTCTTAGACCACCAACTTGGATAGCTGGTGTGGTGACGTGAGTTATGAGTGGACATAGGCTGAAGATAGGCCATCAGTGATCAGCTTGAAATTCCTGTCCAGGGGCCAGCAGTCTCTGGGCGGGTGGGAAATCACGGTGCCAACAGTCGGAAATGTTCTGTTGTCCCAGGCTAAGGACCTGAGTTGGAGGTACCTCTCAGGTTGGGTTATGGGAGTAACCGGCTGACCTCTGTGTAGAGAGGTCAGTTCCCTACAGTGGCCACTGGCGAGTACTGTGCTCCCCTTCCCTTAGCAGGGCTGCGTTGTACCTGCTCATGGCAAAGAAAGTTTCCTATAAAGACTAAAGTTGTACGATGTGACTTTGGACCTATGAATGCACTGCATCTGGGCTGAAAGCTCTGTCTTATGTTCCAGAGTGCTCCTGGAATATAGAAGCTGAGCTTTATGTCTCTTCTCCTTCTTCTTGTTTACTATCTGTTGTTATAACTAATATAAGAGCTCAGTCCTACAGATCACTTATTCTGATGTGTCCTTGCTCTGCTCTTCCTTTCAGTTTCCTTACCCTGTCTGTAGGAAACAGAAAGCCTTAAGGGTCAGTTTATGCATAGACAACACAGTACTTCTATGGACATTGGACATGGTCCCAGATGGCTAATGCTAGACATCCAGAGGGCTATGAGTCAGCACAAAATGGCTGACGCTGGATGTCCAGGGATCCCAAAACTATACTATGATACAAACTTTCACATAAGTTTTTTGGCAGACTGCTAGTTTTGTGTAATTCTGTATAAATATGACTGAGGTCAGAGGCCAGAGACCTCCACCTTGGCCAGCCTGCCTGTGTCTGTTTGCCTGTACGTCTATGTGTATACCTCCATGTGGCCTGTGTGCCAGTCTACATGTGTCTCTGTGCCTGCCTGTGTGAAGCCCATGTGTGCTTGGTTGCCTGGTGTTGGCTGCCTGCCTAGCAGCCTTTGTGCTGGTGAATAAATTATATCATATTCCTCTGATGATCCTCTTTATCTCTCCAACCGCCTGGACTCCTGTGACCCTCTTCTTAGCATCGGAGCATGGTGTCATACTGCCCTACTGCCCTCATATGCTTTTTTTTATCTTTTTAATTGAGAAAAATAAGGCCCTTAGGAGGGAAGGAGCTTATAGTAAATGATACAGCTAGTTAGGGGCAAAACTGGAAGTAGAAACCATGCTACCTGACTATGTTCTCTCCGCCGCACAAGGCTGCCTTCAGTATTTGCTCAACAGAACACAAAAGTGAGATGCTTGCTCATTTTTCCTTCTCCATATTTTTTCTCACTGTATCTATGCTTGTGACAGATTGTAAGCAAACTTACTGTGTGGGCTCCCACTGAGAGGAGAGGTGGATAAACAATTGTCAAAGGTTGTTGACATGGATAAAACCAACAGAATAAAAATCAATGAAAAAAAATCAGTATTAGTGAAAGGCAATTTGGTTTTTACTTTTTGAGAGCAAAATAAGAAANTCCAAAGTCTTCCACATTTCTCCAAACATCCACATGGTCAGGTTCTTCACAGCCAACAGCCCACTCTCTGGTACCAAATAACTGTATTAATCACTTTTCTGTTGCTGTGATAAAGCACCATGACCAAGGAACTTATAAAAGGAAGAGTTTATTTGAGCTTACGATTGATGGTTCCAGGGAATTAGAGTCCATTGTGGCGGGAGGCATGGTGGCTGGATCTGGAGCAGGAAGCCGAAGGTCACATCTCGCAAAGAGCACAGGAAGCAGAGAGAGAGTAACTGTAGACCGAGAGGCTTGTTAAGCTCACTAAGCCTGCCCCCAGTGACACACTTCCTCCAGCATGGCCACACACCCCAAGACCTCCAAAAACAGCGCCACTAACTGGAGACAAACATCTGAATACCTAGAGCCTATGGTGGACACTCATTCAAACCACCACACCTAGGGACCCTCAGCTCTCACAGAATGGTCACCAGCATGATGACCCAGGCCATCAAGAGTTCCCGGTTTGTAGTCTGTGTCGCCCTGTGCAACCTGAAGCTCCATTGAGTGACCAAAGCACATGCTAGGAGGCCACAGTATCAGGGGTTGAAACAGGGCTCTGCGTGGGCTGGTAGCAGTGCTGAGAGTGTTTTGCTTGCTGTGGGTCGAGGAGGCACCAGTTGGTATATGCTGAGGGGCGATGGGGGCATGGCCTCTAGACAGATGGAAGCCTGGTGGGTATAGGACCCTCCTCTTCTAGATTCTTCTCCAAATGCCCTCATCACCTGCACTCATGCTATGTCCCTGTCCACCCAGAACCCAGGCACACAGGCCTCATTCAGGATGTTTCCTCACCTACTGGTAACTGGCATGAGCCAGGGGAAAGGGGCTCAGCATCTCATCTAATGTGCTAGTTAGGACTTGGTGCAAGGAGGTGGTGGGGGGTGAAGCCGGGATCTCCTGCGTTCTCCGCAAACATAACCCCTGAGGGGGCCTCGAACATTCATTTCTCCCCTCCCTCCCCCCATCCTTCCTCTTCCCTTCTCCCCTCCCTCCCCCATCCTTCCTCTTCCCTTCTCCTCTCCTTTCCCACCCCCTCCCTCTACCTCTCTTTTCCTTTCTCTTCCTTTGTTCCTTCCTTTCTCACACAGGATCTTATGTAGCCCAGGCTGGCCTCAAACTCAGTAAGTAGCTGAAGATGACCTTGCACTCTGATCCTCCTGCCTCTGCCTCCTGGGGGCTGGAGAGATAGCCTAGCGGTTAAGAGCGCCGACCACTCTTGCAGAGGACCCAGGTTCGATCCCCAGCACCCACATGGTGGCTGAGAACCGTCTGAAACTCCAATTCCAGGAGAACTCCAGTTCCAGGGGAATCCGAGACCCTCTTCTGACCTCCGCGGCATTGCACGACACCGGTGCACAAACTTGCATGCAGACAGTACATTCATACACATACAGAAATAAATAAAATTAAAAAAAAAAAAGAACTTTCTAAGTTAACCAAAGAGGAGTCATCTCTGAGAAGGAGAGAGGCTGGCAGAGAGCAGGACCTATGGAACAATAAGTGTGTTCCAGAAACCAGGGAAGCAGAAGGAGCACTTGTGGCTGGAACAGGGAGCTCTGATCTCCTTTGACCACCATACTTGCCACTCTGCACAGGGTTGGCTTTTGTAGAAAGCCCAGCTAGCTGCCCCTTACCCAGCTGGCCAGGAATTGAGAGCAGTACCATGCCCAGCTCTCTCACTAACCTGTGTCCAGTCCCAGCCCATCACCCAGGCCTGGGGGAACAGAGCTAGGGAAGGACCCATCCTGTAATGGAGCCCTGGGATCAGGGTCTCTTTCCCTGACTGTGTAGGTGGAGGAAGGGAGCACTGGCTATTAAGTTTCTACTCCAAATTGGGCACTGATACAGAGCAAGATGGGAAGGAGGGAGGGTGAGGTGTTGATCCTGTGCTCATGGAGCTCTGAGTCTAGAGAGGACTGAGAAGATCAAAGGACCATACTCTCAGGAAACTCTGACGTACGCTAAGTACAGAGGTGCTGCCCCAGCTTCCTCAAAGAATACAGTAGCAGTTTAAAGGCTTGCTCAGACAGGAGAGAAGGCTCAGCAGGCAAAAGCACTTTCTGCCACTAAGTTCAGTGCCCAGGACTCAGTTGGTAGAAGGAAAGAACCAACTTCTGCAAGCTGTCCTCTGACCTACGCACACACACACACACACACACACACACACAAACACACACACTTGAACACATGGGCATACACACACACACACTCACACTCAACTAAAAATGTAATACCAAAACACTGTTAAGGCTAGTTCTATGTACTTGTTTATTTTTGAGCCAGGCTCTTGTCAGATAAGGAAAGAAAGTAACCTAGATGGAATGTTTGTTTGCTGCGGACAGGAGCTGAGATATATTCCAGGTATCAGGTTTATTAATACCATTGACCATTCAGAGTGGGGAAGGCTGGAATATGAAAATTCCAAGAGCAACATGCGGAGCAAAGGTCATTCCTTAATATGTAGAATTTAGAGGGGAGGAGGCTGTGAGCTTAAAGGGTCGCAGAGTTTAGCATGTCAGTGCCAGTACTAAATAAGATAGAAAGCCATAATCTAGGAAGCTAATCCCATTCTGCCCCCCCACCTTGGCAGTTGGGGGAGGTATTAGCTAAAATACAAAGTGTGGCCGATCCTTCTCTACAGCGGCAGCATCTGTGATCTAAGTTATCACTCTGTAGCCCAGACTGGCACAGACATAGTCCAGGGTAGCCTTGAACTCTCAGCAAACCTGCTGCCTCGGCCTCCCAAGTGCTGATATTACAGGCATGAGCCATCCTTCCCAGCAAAGGGCTGTTCAGTTTAAAGCCGTCTTGTAGGGACACAGCGGCCTGCAATGGAGGTTGGGCTCTGTGTATGGGAGGAAACAGGCGAGGCTTGTCTTTGAATCTGCCTTATTTCGATTGGCACAAAAAGCTCCAGATCTGGCCATTTTACTGTTAACTACATGAACTCATTCTTCTTTTTGACTGAATAAAACTCACATGTATGTCTGTCTGTGTGTGTATGTATGTGTCTGTGTATCTTTGTCTGTAACTGTCATCCATCTATCTATCTATCTATCTATCTATCTATCATCTATCTATCTATCTGGCTGAAATATAAAAGGGGCTCACAGGAGGCAAATGGGATTGGTTTCTCATGGTCCTTGGGGGCTCTATGAGAACGAGGAACAACAGGAAGGGCTTGCTTGAAACCCAGGTCTAGCTGCTTAAACTATACCAAAGAGGAGAGGTGTCCCTATCTCTATCCACCCCCACACACACTCAGGGCACAGGAGGGTCCTGAAAGAGACAAAGGTGGCCGAGGGGCTGGGCTCTCCACACTCTGAGAATCAATGGCCACATCCAACATACATCCTCTCTTTTTACCAAGGCTGTTTTGGGTGGGTGGTACCTAGATTCCTGTCTCAGCCTGTCTGTGCAGACATGAGAAGCTGGGAGAGAGAAGACCTAGGTAGTGGGAGACAGGAAGAGGGCGGAGCAGCAGGTCATGGCGACAGGAATGTGGGGAGAGAAGGCTCCAGAAGGGAGCCTTGGGCAGGGTCCTGAAGGATTGGGCCAGGGGTCTAGTTTGGGCTGGACCAGAGTGGAGGCCCCTCCATAACACCCAGCGATGGCCCCTTAACATTCAGGGCCTGTTTTGGTCTTCACCAGCGGGTAGTGCTGGGTGTGTCGCAGGGCTGCCAGGCACGATGTGGCTGAGCGCCCCAGGAAGCGCCCAAGTTAAGGCTGCTGTGCCCAGGACAGCACTCCCACCCCTGTCAAGCTCCTTGATTATTTTTTCCTGTTGCTCTGCCTCCAGGGACTGTATCCTGCCCAGGACTGAGGCAGGCAGAGGCTTGTCGGCCCCACCTGGCCCTGGGGGAGTCCCCTTCTTGGGAGCTGAGAATAGCAAAGTAAGGAGTTAACAAAACTGTTGTTCCCACCCCCCAGCCTAGGAGGCCCCCTCCCTGCCCAACTCCGCCATCCTTCCAGAGAGCAGGCTTGCTTGGGCCTTGGGATGCAGCCAGATTCCTTCAAGGCGGGTGGGCCGCTGAGGCTACTGTTTCCTTCATCCCCACCCCCACCAGCCCCCCTGTGTCCTCTGCCTGCATCCAGGGTCTGCTTGATTGAGACAAGAGTAATGGACAGAATGCAGGACCTGACCCGAGGGCTTTGGCTGCAGGCCCAGCACTAGGAACGCTGTCCATAAATATTTGGGGAGTGAATAATGCCTGCCCCTCCCCAGCACCACCGTTTCCTGCACCCAGAAGCCTCCTTGCAAAGGAGGGCTTGGTGGCCATTCTTCTGCTGTCCAGGTTGGAGAGCATCAAGGATCTGGGGGTCTGTACAGCTGGGTCCCTCCACATGACTTGGTTTGGCCATAGACAGGAGCTCCAAGCAGCTCAGTCTCAGTCATCTCCCTGACTCTAGGCCGGTCAGCATCTGCTCCAGCCTAGAGGCCCCCAGGCCTTCTCTCTTGGGCATAGAACTCCTTGTTATGGATGTTCCTTCTGAAATCGAACTTCTGTCCTCTCCGAAGTCCTTGCTTGATACTTGGACAGACCGGGTAGTTAACCATGGACCTCATTCTGCTCTATTGTGCCCCCTCTCAGACAACCGTCTGGCTATTCTCACCCACCAGGAATAGCTTGGGTCTGAATGAGTGTGCCTGAGCTGTTTGGGGTCCCCCTGCCAGCTCTTCGGGAGCTGGGAGGAGGGCACAGCTCTTAACCTTCCTCTTTTTACCTTCGGCTTCAGAGCAAGGCAATAAGGAAGACTTTGAAGGAAGTCTCAGACACCATACCAGGTAGCCAAGACTTTGAGGGAGTGAAGTGTCAGGATGCTTCCTGGGTGGACTCTTAGAATCTTTAAAGAAGCCGTGCATGGCCGGGCGTGGTGGCGTACGCCTTTAATCCTAGCACTTGGGAGGCAGAGGCAGGCGGATCTTTGTGAGTTCAAGGCCAGCCTGGTCTACAGAGTGAGTTCCAGGACAGCTGGGGCTACAGGGAGACCCTGTCTTAAAAAGACAAAAAAAATAAATAAATAAATAAAAGATGTGTGTGAAGGCCTTGGCAGGGAAGTAGGGATGGGGAAGCCAAAGATAGCAATGCCGCATGCTTCTCCAGTTTTGCCCCTTATGTACGATGTCATTTGTAACCCAAACAGCAATAGATCCTCTTGTGCAATATTTAACAAATTCAAATCAGTTATGCTTTTGCATGCCTGTAATCCCATCACGCTAGAAACTAAGGCAGAGCCTGTGTCTGTGGTCTGCCTGGGCTACATAGTGAGACCCTGTCTCACTATATGGATTGTTGATCTGAATCCATTATATGGATTGTGCTAAATTGTTGATCTCCTAAGGTTCAGTTTAAAATGAACACAATAACATGACCAGCCTAAAAATCCCAATACCTAGAAGGCTGAGGCAAGAAAATCACTTGAACCCAAGAGTCTGAGACCAGCCTAAGTAACGTAGTGAGACTCCCACCTATAATAATAATAAATTAAAAAAGGGATAAGAACAGAACTGACCTGACAGATTTTCCTTTTTTTAGGAATCAGATAAAATATGATACAAAGAATTTAGCATGGGAAAGAGAATGTAGTAAGTGTTCAATAAATGCTAATCACGATGACCAAGATGTCTTCTATAAGACATCAAAGCCAAGTTCCTGTCCCCAGGTTCCCTTAGCCCTAGGCTATGGTGGAGAGAGCTGTGCAGGAAGAATGTGCCTTGGGACTGGACAAGGCCTTTTCTCCAGCCCACCAGCCCTGGTCAGGCCAACCTCTTCCCATGCACTGTTGCTTCTTGTCCTTGGGGTTCTCTCCTGGGCCCCAGACCTAGTATCACCTTCCTATGTCTACCATGTTTGCCGTCTTGCTGCCAGGAAGAGGATCATAAACACAGCTGGCACAAACCGGGGCCCTGGCATCCGCTCCGGCGGCAACAGAGAGACAGAGTTCCAGTCTGTCTAGGGTTCCTAGGTCAGGGGGCTCTTCTTCTTGGAGCCAGGGGCAAAGTCATCCCTTTCAGGACTGTGGCATCTCGCTGTGGTTTGATTGGCATTTCCCCGATGACTAAGGATGCCAGGCATCTTTATGTGCTTACTGGTCTTCTGTGGATTTCACTGGGGGAAATGTCTGTTCAGTCCTTGCACTGGCATCGAGGCCCCAGCCTGTCCCCCACTTCCATTCTCTTCACAGCCTGACTTCTGAGTGCCACCTGTGGTCGGACCTTCAGTGCTTTCCCAGTGCTCACTTGCAGCCCAACCTGCCAAATTCCGTTCCGTGAAAGTATTTTCTGAAGCATCAGGAAGGCTAAACCATGGTCAAAGTTATGGGAAATGCTGCAGGCTCTGGTTTACTCCAGGAGTTTGCTGGTGCACATTAGCTCGTGCAAGGCTCTATGGAATCCTGAAACTGTCTCCTCTTTAATCTAGCATTCCCCAACCTAATCCGATGAGGGATCCCCATGTGCACCCTTGTAGGTTCTTCTTATACCCCTATTGATGACTAATTTACATATACAGCCCACTCATTTAAATTTAAAAATTTTATTATGTGTGTGTTTCATCTGCATGCATGTAAGTGCACGCATGTGTGCAGTGCCCTCCAAGGCCAGAAGAGGGTATTGGATCTCTTGGAACTGGAATTACAGACATTATTACCCACCATGTGAACTGAACCCAGGTCCTCTGCAAGAGCAGCCAGCGCTCTTAATCACTGAGCCATCTTTTCTGTCCTGCCTCACTAATTTAAAGTGTACAATTTAAGGGCAAGATATGATAGTTCATGTCCTTAATCCCAGCACTTGGGAAGCTGTGGCAAGAGGATTGCTGGCCTAACCTACGTAGCCCATTCCAGGCCACCCTGGATTCCAGAGTGAGACTTTGTCTCAAAAAATAAATACCAGGGGTGGTGGTGTATGCCTTTAATCCTAGCAGAGGGGAGGCAGAGGCAGGTGGATCTCTGTGAGTTCAAGACCAGCCTGATCTACATAGTGAGTTCCAGGCTGGCTGGGGCTACAAGGAGACCCTGTCTCAAAAAGACCAAAAAATAAAATAGATATAAATAAATAAATAAATAAATAAATAAATAAATAAGACTGACAAGATGGTTCTGTTAGTAAAGACACTTGGCGTCAATCTTGATATGGTCATTGGATCTCCGGGACTCACATGATAGAGAGACAATGAGAGAACCAACTCCTGAAATTTGTCCTATAATCTCCACAAGTGCCCTGCATTAAAAATAAAGAAAAGAGGGTGTAAAATTTAAGAACAGGGGTGATGGCGCATACTTCCTAATCCTAGTACCCAAGAGGATAAGATATTTATTTTGGGGCCAACCTGAGCTAAACAGAAACCTCAAAAAATCAGAATTACCAAATATTTTCTTTTCTTTTTTTTTTTTTTTTTTGTCTTTTTGAGACAGGGTCTCCTTGTAGCCCCAGCTGTCCTGGAACTCACTCTGTACACCAGGCTGGCCTTGAACTCACAAAGATCCGCCTGCCTCTGCCTCTCAAGTGCTAGGATTAAAGGCATGTGCCACCATGCCCTGCTACCAAATATTTTCAAAGTGCACAATATGACAGGTTTTAGTAAGCATGAGTTTCATAAAGTTGTTTAGGTCAAGCTAAATGTGGTGTCACATGCCTTTGATTCTAGCACTCAGGAGGCAGAGTCAGAAGCAGGAGACTCTCCATGAGTTCAAGACTAGCTTGGTAACATAATGAGTTCTGGGTCCCTATGTAGCCCTGATAAGGAATGCATAATAAGACCTTGTCTCAGCTGGGCATAGTGGCACATGGTTTTAATCCCAGCATTTGGGAAGCAGAGGCAGGCAGATCTTTGTGAGTTCAGTGCCAACCTGGTCTACATAGCAAGTTCCAGGCTAGCTGGGGCTACAGGGAGACCCTGACTCAAAAGGACCCCGCCCCCCAAATCTTGTTTCAAAAAGGCTGGAGTGATAGCTCAGCAGTTAAGAGCACTTCCTGTTTTTTTGGGGGGGGGTCTTTTCAAGACAGGGTCTCCCTGTAGTCCCAGCTGTCCTGGACTCAATCTGTAGACCAGGCTGGCCTTGAACTCAAAAAGATCCGCCTGCCTCTGCCTCCCAAGTGCTAGGATTAAAGGCGTGCGCCACCACGCCCTGGCAAGCACTTGCTGTTTTTGCAGAGGACCCAGGTTTGGTTCCCAACACCCACATGTTGGCTAAGAACTGTCCATAATTCCAGTTCCAGGGAATCTGATGCCCTCTTCTGGCCTCTACATGCATTGCATGCAATGGTGCACTAACAAACAAAACATACACATTAAAAAAAAAAGAAAAAAAAAAAGAAACAGTGGAAAAGAAACAATGGAAAAGAAACATACTTAGGCCAAGGACAGACCACAATACAACAGAGCCATGTAGCCTGACTGTGTTGGCTGGGTTTATGTAAGCATGTTCATGCAATGCTGACATCACAGACGCTGCTTCTCAGAACCCACCTTCCTCCTTCACATATGACTGTATGTATGCAAAGATCACTGTCATCAATTTTAGCACATTTTCATCATTGTCAAAAAGAAACTCCCTGTCCTTCAGTTGTTCCCCACCCAGTCACTTCTCACTCTCAACTCTAGGCACCTATTTTTTAATTTTTTTAGTCTTTTTGAGACAGGGTCTCCCTGTAGCTCCAGCTGTCCTGGAACTCACTATGTAGACCAGGCTGGCCTTGAACTCACAAAGATCCACCTGCCTCTGACTCCCGAGTGCTAGGATTAAAGGCGTGCGCCACCACGCCCAGCTCGGGCACCTACTTTTTACTTTCCAGTCACCTTTTCCTGGTAGTGCCTCTAAATGGATCCTGGCATGTGTGGCCTTTGGTGACTGGCTTCTTTCATTCAATGTGTTTTCAGAGTTTACCCATAGAGTACTAGGCATCAAACTTCATGCTTTCTTGCCAAAGAAAATTCCTTGTGTGGGTGCACCATGCTTTGTTTATTCATCAGTGATGGATATTTGGGCTATTTCCATGTTTTGGCTATTATGAATAATGGTGTTATGAATATTCATGTCCAGGATTTTGTGTGGGCATGTTTTTATTTTTCTTGGGTACAAACTTATTAAGTGGAATGGCTGGGTCATATGGCACCTCCCTGCCTAACCCTTTGAAGAAATGCTAGGCTATTTTTTAAAGCAATTTCACCATTTTATAATTCTCATCATTGGGGTTTGAAGGTCACTCCAAGAATGACCTTGACTTTATGAGCATCCTGTATCTACCTCCTGAGTGCAGGTGTGCCACCATATCCTGTTTTATGCAATGCTGGGATTTGAACCAGGGCGTCATGCATTCTAGGCAAGCACTCCACCAACTGACCTACCCACTCCATATAGACATGAACACTTATTACCTTTTCAGTTCTAGCTATTGTCTTGAGTAAGAGGTAGTATCTGGTTGTCATTTTTATTTAGATTTTTCTCTGACATCATTTCATACACTTATTGGCCCTTTCTCTGTCTTTGGAGGAAGGGCTGTTCAGATATGTTGCCCATTGTTTAAAAGATTATTATTATTATCATTATTCTCACAGAAACCTGGATACCTTTAAAGGGTGTGTGCCACTACCTCTGGCTTTTTTTTTTTTTTTTTGAGAGAGATTTTCCTGTTTCAGCTTCATGAGTGCTGGGATTAAAGGTGTGTGCCACCATATCTGGCGAAATGTTCTGGGTGGTTTTTTTTTCCAGTGCTAGTGATAGAACCCAAAGTTTTTCACATGCTAAGCAAGCACTCTAACAAGGCTACAACTCCAACTTAAATTTTGTTGTTGTCGGGCTGGAGAGATGGCCTAGCGGTTTAGAGCGCTGACCTCTCTTACAGAGGACCCAGGTCAATCCCCAGCACCCACATGGCAGCCGAGAGCCGTCTGAAACTCCAATTCCATGGAGAAACTCCAGTTCCAGGGGAATTCGACACCCTCTTCTGACCACGCGGCTTTGCCACAACACGGGGTGCACAACTTGTCATGCAGATCAGACATCTACCACATACAGAAATTGAACATAATAAATAAATAAAATTTTTTGTTGTTGTCCATTATTTCTTTTGTTGCTTATGTGTTCTGGTGTTGTATGTAAGACTTATTTTGAAACCCAGGATCACAAAGATTTACTCCAGTAGAAGGCTAAAAAACATGTCTGCCTTAATGTAAATTTGTGTTTTGCAAAAAATGGTTTCACCTTTATTTATCTGTAAATATTAATTAAAGGCAAGTAATATTTCTTGATCATAAATATTTGTAATGAAATCTCTTTTCTAGCTTTATATGTTTTATGTAATGTATTTTTGACAGATATGGATTAGCCCAGTAAATACATTTTTGGGGAAAAATATTTTATTGATTTTAAAAACTTCTAAATTAAGACTTTATTTGTGACTGGTAAAGTATTATTTTTTTTTTTGTTTGGTCTTTTTGAGACCCACAGTCTCCCGTGTCGCCCCATGTAGCCCCCAGCTGTCCGGGTGGCAAAACTCCCTCTGTAGAACCAGGCTGGCCCGACACTCACAAGATCCACCTGCTCTGCCTCCCAAGTGGCGAAAGTTACTCTTTTTTAACTGCTGACTGAACAATGGACTTTGTATATTGGGTAAACATGATAAAAGAAAACTGCATGCATAGATGTTCAATGGACTGCGACGGCTTGGTTGCCTTGTAAAGATTTACAGTGTAGAAGCTGTTTGATTTTTTTTGTTGTTATTTATTATTATTATATTATTACTTTTATTTATTTATTTATTTTGGTCTTTTCGAGACAGGGTCTCCCTGTAGTCCCAGCTGTCCTGGAATTCGCTCTGTAGACCAGGCTGGCCTTGAACTCACAAAGATCCGCCTGCCTCTGCCTCCCAAGTGCTAGGATTAAAGGTGTGCACCACCATGCCCGGCAAAGCTTGTTTGATTTTGAAGAAGTCTGAGACAAAAATTCATTGTGAAAATGAAAGAGCGCCATGGTTCGTCTGGAACGTCCACTCTTAGAGTAATAGAGAGCTTCAATAGAGACTGACATGAGTGCTGGGGCTGGAGAGATAGCCTAGTGGTTAGGAGCGCTGACCGCTCTTACAGAGGACCCAGGTTCGATTCCCCAGCACCCACATGGAGGCTGAGAACCGTCTGAAACTCCAATTCCAGGAGAACTCCAGTTCCAGGGGAATCTGACGCCCTCTTCTGACCTCCGCGGCATTGCACGACACGGGTGAACAGACCTGCATGCAGACAGTACATTCATACACATACAGAAATAAATAAAAAATAAAAAATAAATAAAAAATAAAAGATTTACTCTAGTACTTTCATGAAAGAGTTTTATAGGTTTAGCTTTTATATTTATATCTCTTACCTGTTTTTGAGTCAAACTTTTTTCTCTTTTGAGACAAGGTCTCAGTGTGTTTTCTCAGCTGGTCAGGAACTTACTATATAGACCTGGTTGGCCTGGAACTCACAAAAGATCTTCCTGCCTCTGCCTCTCAAGTGCTGGGATTAAAGACATATGCCACCACCCCTGATTGAGTTGATTTTTATGCATAGTTTAAGATGTGGGGGGGTTAGTTATTCAGCCTTCCCGTTGTATGTTTACAAAACTCAGGGGACTCTGGTGTGCCAGGAAATGCCAGCTGGGAAATGCCAACCTACAAGCTCCCAAGCCATGTGTCCCAGAGGGTGGCTGCTCTGAACTCAGCTCTGCTCTCTGCTCCCCTTGCTTATCTCCATGGCTGTGCTCCTACCTCATTTGTACCAAAATATATTTACCGAGCACTGCTGTGTATTTTGCTGAAATAACAAGTTAGTGAGTGAGTAAAAGAATTAATAGGACTGCATTGTCAGAGCTGGAAGGGGCCCAAGTGGTGGGGTGCGTTCCAGGATAGCAACTTACTTTGATGGATGGGAGCTTTTGAGACTCATTCAGGGTCACCAGGTGGCATAGGGCCATATTAAGACCTGGGGTCTATTTTACTCCCTGCCAAACTTTTGACCCCACGCTGGTTGCACCCCCTAGGCAACAGGCACAGGTCCCCAATGTCAGGCCCAGTGTGAGCTCTCCTAAGGTTGAAGGGACAAGACCCCTAAAACCCTGCCCTGGTGGTGGGGACTAGGCCTTGTAGAGCTGCCTTGGGCTTCTAGAACCTCCCTTTCCCAAGTGCCCCGCCCCCAATGTAGGGTCATCCCTTGGCTCCAGCCCAGCTTTCTCTGTTCCCTTAGCTGGACACTGGGAATGGGAGGTGGCAGGCAGCCAGGGGTACAGGGCGGGGCCCAGAGGAAGGGCCCGGGTCCTGGTCATTTCCTGGCACCCTTGTTTGCCTCGTGCCCCTGACTTCTGGTAGCTGTTTCCGCCCCGCCCACAGCCTCCCTGCCTGAGTGGGCAGCAGGGCTGAGACTGGAACCCTTCCACCCTGGGCTGCATTTTATTTGCATTCTCCCCTCAGAGCTCAGTAGCCCCCAGACCCAGGTGAGAATCCCCCTCCTGAGCACGACCAAGTCACTGACCCCACTCAGGCCCATTTTTTTCCTTTTTGGAAAAAGGGGTCAATATGGTTGACCTCACAGGCTTTCTGTAGAGAATAAAGGATACACAGACACTCAAAGGGCTGACACAATGAGCCTTCCACTAAAAAAGCCACACTTTTTTCTCAGTTGCTTTGGGGTTTCTTTATCCACAGTCTCCCAGGACACCCACTTCCCTATGACTCCTTGTCCCCAGGTTGGGGTCTCAATCGAAGCCCTGGGCTAAGCTTTCTGGGCTTCTCTGTGATGGGGGCACCTCTGCCAGGATGTGCCTTCTAGCTTGAGTGCCTACTACCTTGACCCATGTCCGAGGGTGACAGGACCGAGGGAGGCTTCCAGGGAGAACAGCAAGTGGAGCAGAGAAGATTCAGTTAGAAGTACACAGTCCACGCCTTTAATCCCAGCACTCGGGATGTAGAGGCAGGAGGATCTCTGTGAGTTCAAGGCCAGCCTGGTCTACATAGTGAATTCCAGGACAGCTCGGGGATACAGGGAGACCATGCCTCAAAAAGACCAAAAAAAGAAAAGAAAAGAAAAAGAAAAAGAAAAAAGAAAAGAAAAGAAATACACAGTCCATCTCCAGTCCAGGAAGAACACTGTGGCCAGAGCTCCTGGCGGGGAGCATGGTAAGAGGCCTGAGGGTCCCGTTTTGGAGATCAGATCTTTTGGACTAGCACTGCCCTCCCACCAGCCCCATTATTGCTGCTGTCATCCCAAATAAAAATACCACTTGTTGAGAGATTACTTTGTCCAATGGACCATATAAATGATCGCTAACTCTTCACAGTGAGTCTATGACTAGGGTACAATTATCAAGTCCATTTTACAGATAGGAGAAATGAGGCACAGAGAACATAAGCAATATGCCCCAAGCTAATCGTCACCAAATGTGGCAAATACTGTATTCAACGGAGAAACAGGCTTATGCGGGGTCTGGGAAGTATGCAGGGGGGACCCAAGTCTTGGGGATGGTGGATTTCTGTGGCCATGAGGGGAGGGGACTGGTTAATGGACAGGAGAGAGCTGGCACTTCGTAGGCAGGGGAGCAGCCAAGAGAAAGCAGGGAGCTGGCACAGGGCAGGAAGAGCTTCCTGCCTGGCTGGGGCTGCGTGGGGGAGGACAGTGGTGAAGCGCAGTAGCCCATGGAGAAACTCCCTGTTTCTGGGCAGCAGATCTTACTGTTTGCTCCGCAAGGCATCAAAGCTTGGACTGAAGGAAACAGAGACAGGTGAGCACTGCCTCCGAGGGAAGAGCCGTGAGGGCAGGCGTCGGGCCAGAAGCCAGGGGTTTCCCTGGTCTGACCTCACTGCATCCTCTGGAGTGCTGGGGATGGGGATGGTTGTCACTCTGCAAAGAAAGGAACTGTAGCTCAGGGTGGGTTAAAGTTTAATGTGTGCTGGGGTGAGGCACCGACCCCCACCCCCAGGCTAGAGATGGCCCAGGGCAGTGGCCCTGTTTGCACAGTGGCAGGGAACGTCGATCCTATTTGTATGTGCAGACAGGAAAACAGGACTGTCACTGGATGAATGAAGTGGGGGCCCTGGGGAGCTATGCACAGGACTGGGGAGGAGTCAAGGTGGTGCTGAGAGCCTGGAGTCCAGGGTGTGGGTGATGACAGGCCTGCAGGACTTGGCACCCAAGGGGACCATGTTGGATGAGCTTCCTGTGGGAGCCAGAGCAGCGTGGCCTGGTCAACATCTCAGGGAAAGAAGTGTTCTTTGCTGATTGTTGGTCTAGGCCACCACCGGATCTCTCTGGGTGCTGGACTCTCTGCCTCCACCTCCATCCTAGCCCTTGATCAGGTTGCCAGCCAGTCCTGCATCTCTACCCAGGAGGCGTGAGAGTCCCACGGACTCGCATTCATCCTTGTCTTTATGTCTCCGCATCCCAGAAGCCCCTGCCCTCACCACAGACTCGCATTCGTCCTTGTCTTTATGTCTCCGCATCCCAGAAGCCCCTGCCCTCACCCCTCCTGTAAATAGCTCTCAAGTTCACCCACATCTCTACAGCCCTTTGTTACCTCAACTCTTGCATCTGCCCCACATGGTCTCCTCGATGCCCAGAGCAATCCCCCAGCTATCAGCTTGTTGCTTGGAGTGACCCACTAAAGCTCCCTTTGGACGCAGGCCATGTGCGCTGAAGGCCCATTCCTGAGCTTGGCCCTCAGGAACAGACGTTTCTGGCCTACACCCCTGCTGCCACACAGTCTTGTGCCACCTCATCTCCTCTGCTTCAGCCTTCCCAATGCCAGGTCTTCTTTATAATGGAGATGGTTTGTGTCCTGCCTCTGTCTCAGAACTGCACCTCAGAGATGCAACTTGGAGCAGTTCTGCCAGTTGAGGGTGTTGCCTTTATGTCCCCCAGTCCCCAACTGAGTATTCCACCCAGGGGAGTCACTGAGACTCAGGACAAAGGGGAGGGGGAGAAGTGAAACCTCCTTTGTCAGGTCCCTGGAGCCTTTGCCCTGCCCACTGGGCTCACTAAATCTTCCTTTGTTTGCTTTTCTCCAGGCTCTGCCCCTTCCTCTTACCCCCCTTTCAGTGCCCTGACTCACCTGTGCCCTGGGCCCTCACCTCTGGCAAGGCTTCCACATCCTGTCCCCTCCCTGCTTGGGAGCAGGAGGGCCACCTGCCAGGTGTGGTCCTGCATCTTACTGGGAATCCTCAGAAGGCCAGGTCTTCACCCATCCCAGAGGGTCCCGTGGTCCCGGCTGGAGAGGAGAGACCTTGCGCGAAAGGAGTGAGCTATTGCTCCAAACCTATATGGGGCCACTCTGCCTTGCCCGACAGTTTCGGGTTCCTGGGTGCTGAGTTTGTGCCACCTACTCAGCATGCTCTCTAGGATGACTTCCTTAGCTTTGTACCAACTTGCAAACAGGTTCCAGGCTGGTGGCAGAGTGGTCCACTGAGGGGTCAGTTCCCAGGCTTAAATGAAGGATGAGGGACAGGGGTGGTGTCCACCTGTGTTCCTCAGGGCCTCAGCTGTGCAGAGCAGGCCTGGAGGAGGAAGTGAGTCAGTGGGCACAGCCATTCATGCTTCAAGATTCTGACTTTCCTTTTCGACCCACTGAGCCAAGACGGTTTGTCCCAACAGGATCCTGGGGTGGGGGAAGGGCTGGGAGCCAGCGATGTTAAAGAGACAGAACTGGCCTTGCTACTTCCACTTTCTTTCTCTTTCTTTCTTTCTTTCTTTCTTTCTTTCTTTCTTTCTTTCTTTCTTTCTTTCTTTCTTTCTTTCTTTCTTTCTTTCTTTCTTTCTTTCTTTCTTTCTTTCTTTCTTTCTTTCTTTCTTTCTTTCTTTCTTTCTTTCTTTCTTTCTTTCTCTCTCTCTCTCTTTCTTTCTTTCTTTCATTCATTCATTCATTTTTAAGCTTCTTTTATTTATGAGGGTTATGGTTTTATAGTTTATGGTTGACTGAAGTCAGCTAGACTTGCAGAGGGGTTGAAGACCTGCTGAGTGCCAAGGACTGTCACAGGTGTCACCACAGGGAACATGACAGCTACTACCAGGGTAAGTGACTGGGCCCTAGTTCTGCTGCTTCAACAAACTTGTGAGTTTGGTATCTTTGTGCTCAATATATAGATGAGAGAAACGGGATAAGGGAGGTAAAGCGACTTAAGGTCATAGTCCTACCAGCTGATATCACACTGCCAGCCCAGAGAGAGAGAGAAAGAGAGGGAGAGACAGAGAGAGGGAGAGAGAGAGAGAGAGAGAGAGAGAGAGAGAGAGAGAGCACTTTACAAGATATTTTGAAGAACAAACAAGTGGACATTTTCTAGTTAGTCAAGTGGTGGCCAGCATGCACAAAAGGTAGCGGCATGGACTAGCCTGGCATGTTGTGCAATCCCCCTGGGAGTGGAATGAGAAACAGAGACAGGCTAGGACAGGAGGGGGACAGAAGGGCAGGGGGACAGAGGGGCAGGGGACAGAGGGGCAGGGGGGACAGAGGGGCAGGGGGCCATGCAGAGTCCCAGGAGGCTGGCGCTGAAAACTGGAGGTGGCTTAAGGAGGGTTCAAAGGCAAAGCCCAAGCTGGGAGGGGCTCAGCAGAGCCATTAGCAAGTAGAGCAGGAGCCATGGGACCCTGCCCTGAGGTGGCCCGAGGTGGCCCGAGGTGGCCCAAGGTGGCCCGAGGTGGCCCGAGGTGGCCCGAGGTGGCCCGAGGTGGCCTGCACTGGAAGAGTGATGGCAGGAGCAGTGAGGGAGAGCCCAGGAGAGGAGGGTTCTCCATGAAGCACAGAAGACCAGCTTGACAAGTCATGGCTGCCAAGCCTAGTGGCCAAGCCCGGTAACCTGAGTTGAATCCCGGGACTCACATGGTAGAAGAAAACGGATTCTTTCAAATTTTCCTCTGATCTCCACTTATGTAGCTATGGGACATGTGCACACACACACATAAAATAAATAAATAAATAGGGCGGGAGAGATGGTCTAGCGGTTAAGAGCACCGACTGCTCTCACAGAGGACCCGGGTTCGATCCACAGCACCCATATGGTGGCTGAGAACCGTCTGTAACTCCAATTCCAGGAGAACTCCAGTTCCAGGGGAATCTGACACCCTCTTCTGACCTCCGCGGCATTGCATGACATGGGTGCACAGACCTACATGCAGACAGTACATTCATACACATAGAAAATAAATAAATAAAATTTAAAAATATAATAAATAAATAAATAAATAAATAATTTAAAAAGAGCCAATGGAATAACTTTTGCCTAAATGTCAAGAAGACACGATGGAGACAGGTTTTTCCACTTCAATGGTATTTTATTCTTTTTTGTGGTGCTGGACATGGAACTCAAGGCCATATGCATGTTAGACGAGCACTGTACAACCCAGCTACAGCCCTTGTTGTTGTTGTTGAGACAAGGTCCTCACCATGTAACACAGGCTGGCTTCAAATTCATGATCTTTTAGCCTCTACCTCCCATCACGGGACAGCCTCACCATGCCCAGTGGTATTTTATTCATTTCCACCTGAGCAAATAATCGTGTTTATTTTATGTGTTGTCTGTTTTTTTATTACCATGACAAGAACCTGAGAGAATTTGCAGGAAAGGTTTGGCTCACAGTCAGAGTTTCAGTCTGTGGTCCTTGGCTCCCTGGCTGCTGGACTGTGGGGAGGCGGAGCATCATGGTGGGGAGCGTGTGGTAAGCCAAGACTATCACTTCATGGTGGACAGGAAGTAGAGACAGAAAGGCATGAGGGCCAGATATAGTCCCTAAGATCATGCCCTTGGTGACCTGTTTCCTCCTGCTAGGCCCCACCTCCTCAATTTTCCATCACCTCACGGAGTAGCACACAAGCTGGGCACCAAGCCTTGAACACATGAGCCTCTGGAGACACTTCATATTGAAGCCATAACAGCATGGTCCATAGATTCCTGGGTCCATGAGTGTCACAGTACACAGAAGGTAACAACACAAGCAATTGGTAAGCCATGATAACCCTGGCCTCTAATAGGGTAAGACAAGGTGGGTCAGTTACATGGATCACCCAGACCAGGAGTGTATGTCCTGTGCACGCTGGATGCCCCAACACCTATTCACTAAGCTATTCCCTAAACCCTTACTGACCCCACCCATTGAACCAAACAGCCAGTGGCAGAAAGATAAACACTAGCATGCAAACTTCTCACACCTTGTTCCTAAGGAGCCCACTGTGGATGAAAGGACCTGCCAGTGGGGTCCACAGTCCAAAACGAGGAGCCAGGCAGACAGGAGGGGTGCTCACAGCTGCTGCGCCTCGGCCATCTTAGTGTTTTCAGCTGGAAACTGGGAGACACCTCTGTATCCCAGGGCTTTTGGAAAGGACCACACATAAAGGGCCAGGCCACAGTAGGCACTCAATGGATACTGGTTTCTTTCCCATATGTTCATAAAAGATTCAGAGATACATGGTCAGTGTTCTAGTTTGTCTTCCATTGCTGTGACAAAACACTCTGACCAACACCAACTTGGGGAGGAAAGGGTTTATTCAGCTTACATCTCCTGGGTCACAGTTCTCACTCAGGGAGCCCAAGGCAGGAACTTAGGGCAGGAACCTGGAGGCAGGAGCTGAAGCATAGGCCATGGAGGAATGCTGTTCACTGACTTGCTCCCCTGGCCCATGCCCAGCCTGCTCTCTTATACAGTACACAACAATCTGCCCAGGGTGGCACCACCCATAGTGGCTGGGCCCTCCCACATTGCTCAACAATCAAGACAACACTCCACAGACGTGGCCACAGGCCAGTCCAATGGAGCCAATTCCCCAATTGAGGCTCCCTCAACCCAGGTGTGTCAAGTTGACACTAAAGCTATCCAGCACAATTGACCCCTTGTCAACTTGACACACAAAACACATCACTATTAAACCACCACCTTTCCAGTTCTTATCCCCAAAGTATGATGTTAACATTAATCACAACCTAAGACAGTACAACCTTAAAAGCCCCACAGTCCTTAAAATGTCCAAACACTTAAAAGTCCAGTCTATTAAAAGTCTCTTAACTGTGGGCTGCTGTAAAATCCAAAACAAGTACTGTCTTATTTCAAAGGGAAGAATCAGGCACTCTCAAACAAAACCTAAGTCCAGCAAGTAGCTCAAGGCTGGACACCTGGGATTCACTCACGATCTTCTGGGCTCCAAAGGGTCTCGGCAGCTCCCCCTCTCCGACTCTGCCGTCCGTGGCACACTCATCTCGCAGGCCCAGGCCGACTCCATTCTACACCTACCGCTGCTCTTGGTGGTCGTCCCATGGTACCGGCATCTCCAAAAAGCTGGGGTCGCCACTGAAACTGAGGCAGCACCTTCACCAATGGTCTCTTCTGACCTCTCCTGGTGCAAAGCCTCAGCTTCTCTCCATGACCCCTGCAATCCTGGGGTCTTCACTGCAACCGAGGTGCACTTCCACCAATGGTCTTTCCTGACCTCTCACAGTGCCAAGCCTCGGCTGCTCTCTGTGACCCCCTCAAATTTCAACACCAGAACCATATAGGAGACTCTTACACACTACCAAGTCCTGCTTCTGGCTTGAGATGGAGGCTCAGGCCCCTTCTGGATCACAGCTTCTGTGTGCTGACCCTGAAGAAATTCTTCCCAGAAGATTTCACCACAGTGATGCTGGTCTCTTGTTACTTACAGCTGATTTTTCAGCCCCAGCTAACCAGCATCAATTGTCCCAGTACAACAAAGATTTCACTTCAGGTTCTGGTCTCTTGTTACTTACAGCTGATTCTTCAGCCCCAGCTGACCAGAACCCACAGATTACACAGTCCTGATGATCTCTGCTCCCCTTTGAAACTAGAAACTTCACAAGCCAGGCCTCCATCTTCTACAACTCCTTCAGCAAAACTGCTCCAAGCTCCACAGCAACGATCTTTAGGCATTCAATGATCTTCCCAGCCCAAAGTTCCAAACGCCTCCACAATCCTTCCCCAAAACACCAAGGTCAGGTCTGTCACAGCAATACCCCACTCTTCTGGTACCAATTTCTGTTCTAGTTTGTCTTCCATTGCTGTGACAAAACACTCTGACCGACACCAACTTGGGGAGGAAAGGGTTTATTCAGCTCACATCTCCTGGGTCACAGTTCATCACTCAGGGAGCCCAAGGTAGGAACTCAGGGCAGGAACCTGGAGGCAGGAGCTGAAGCACAGGCCATGGAGGAATGCTGTTCACTGGCTTGCTCCCCTGGCCCATGCCCAGCCTGACCTCTTATACAGTACACAACAACCTGCCCAGGGTGGCACCACCCATAGTGGGCTGGGCCCTCCCACATTGCTCAACAATCAAGACAATACTCACAGACGTGGCCACAGGCCAGTCCAATGGAGCCAATTCCCCAATTGAGGCTCCCTCAACCCAGGTGTGTCAAGTTGACACTAAAGCTATACAGCACAGTCAGGTAGGCAAAAAAGTGTGAGTGTATAAAGGACCATTTGTACAAATGTGTTCTAATCAACATTCATGTAGGGACTCTACCCCCAGTGGAAAAGAGTGGGAGTGGGTGGATGAAGCCCTACACCTGCCCAGGTTTTCCCACCTGAGCATAGAACCCAGCCAGCGAGAGCCAAAGAGAGGCAACCCCCTCTCTGTCTCTACCTCTCACACACACATACACAGAGATGCACACACACACACACACACACACACACACCACGTGGCAGGGACTCAGCCCAGTTCACCTGAGGCTGCCTCAGGTGAGGAAAGTGGTAGGATGGAGCCATATCTGAGTTCCTGGAAAAGGATATCAAATAAACCCATGAATGCTTAGCCACTCCCCCCTCCTCACTTTCTCCTCCTCCAGTAATTTGCATCTTCATTCAAAGTTAAATAGTGACCTACATCGACGTTTAGTAGCAGAGTTTCAGCAGATCTGAGCCTTGAGATACTTTGGATGCTGGCAGAGAAGAACAAGGGGTTTTCTCCAGCATTTCCTCTCACGGATGGGACATGGAGGCCTGCAGCGGGGAGGCAGCTTCTCTGAGGTGAGCAGGCGGAGAGCCAGCCCTTGGCTGAGCAGCAGGCCACTGCGTCTTCATCATCCTGCAGCAGCTGCTTGGAGCTGGTGAGAACACAGCAAGCCGTGCCTGAAGGAGCTGAGCTGAAGCCACCTTTATAGAATATTGACATTGTCACTCTTCCAGTGGTGGAAATTTCACCCCAAGCCAGGCCCTGACTTCTTCCTTTCTTCCCTTCCTGATCCTTGCTCCAGGCCTGCTTCACCCATGACCTCCTCCTCCTCCTCCTGGAAGCCTTCCTGACTCCCACATAGAACACACAGCTTGCATGTTGTGGTAGGCAACTACACAGGCCAAGGGACCTCATCTAAGGTTTCACTTAGAAAGGCAAGAAACATGGTACTACCCTTGGACCGAGGGTGTGAAAAGTTTTGCCAAAGGGAAGCCTCAGGCTGTCTTAGCTGCTTATCCAGGTGTTGACCATTAGGGAAAAGGGCAGAAGCAGGCTGAAAGGCTGTCCACAGATATCAAAGCTGAGCTGAGCCTCGTCATGTCATAAGCACCCTGTGTTTCTAGGTGGGTCCCTTCTCTATGGGGAAGTGTTGACGTTATAAAGTCAACTAGGAGGATGAGATCAGGCTGTGAAGGATAATGTCACTGAGAACAAAACATTTTAGTCCTGCTTGCGTGGACCTGGGAGTTCTTTCTCCAGCTCTCCATCCCAGACCCATACAGTCCACATCTCCCTCCACCCAAGTCCATCTCCCCCAGGTCTGATACTCCCCATATTCCTCAGCTGATCTGCCTTCTAGCAGTCACTCGCCTCCTGCTCCCACATTCCCTCTGGACTCGAAAACATCGTCCCTCATCACTTTCCTGCTCCCTATCCCTGGATCGGACATGCTGGGCATTCCTATTTGGGATGGTTAAAGAGATAAGGTCTGGCGTGGAGTCCATCTATCATCAGCACAGACTCAAAGCTATTTTGGGTAGGACCCATGCTCATACTAAGTGTCTACCCTCGGCTTGTTCCTGGGTCCCCCACCCGGCCTGAGGAATAAGGCCGAGAACCTAGGAAGCCAGCCAGAAAGGCTCAGCTTCCATCTAGCTTCCTGTTCCTTGACCCCAGATGTCACCTATGGTGGCTCTGGACCACAAGTCAGACCGTGAGAGAGACTGATGGCTCTAGGAGTCACGATTCAGAAACTAATGCTATCCTAAGGGCAGTCAGGGACAAGTGTGCTCTCCCCAAATGCCACAGAGAGAGAACTGTTATCTCAGCTGCTTTTGTTTAGGCAGGTCTGGCTGTCTGAACAACATCTGCCTGGAGTCTGTCTCTTAAAGACACAGCTGTGGCCAGGGGCTTCCGGTCCCGGCTCTGCTTCAGTCCCCTTCTATCAGCTGCATAACTTTGGATCTACAGATAACCCTCCTGGGCTTTTCCTCATGAGGCAAATGAAGGGGACAATCCTGACTTCACAGGCGGGGGATGAGGTGAGTCTGCACCTGAAACAATTTGTAAGCTGTGTAGTCAGGCTGGGGCCATTTCCCAGACTTTGATTCTAATCTTGTACTCCTAATGGTACCTGATTAAAGATGCTTGCTGTTCAAAAGCCAATATTCAGAGACCAGCCTGAGCTACATGATAAAACTCTGTCTTTAAAAGGAACCCATGGGGCTGGAGAGATGGCCTAGCAGTTGAGAGCACCAGTTGAGAGCATCAACTGCTCTTGCAGAGGACTCAGGTTCTATCCCCAGCACCCACATGGTGGCTAAGAACCATCTTTTTTTTTTTTAATTAAAGAATTCTTTTTTTAAAATTTTATTTATTTTTGTATGTGTACGAATGTACTGTCTGCATGTAGGTTTGTGCACCCATGTTGTGCAATGCCGCGGAGGTCAGAAGAGGGTCTTGGATTCCCTTCTCCTGGAATTGGAGTTGCAGACGGTTCTTAGCCGCCATGTGGGTGCGGGGGATTGAACCCGGGTCCTCTGCAAGAGCAGTCGGTGCTCTTAACCGCTAGGCTATCTCTCCAGCCCCGAACCGTCTTTAACTCTGGTTCCAGGGGAATCTGACGCCCTCTTCTGACCTCCAAGGCATTGCACAACACGGTGCACAAGCCTACATGTAGACAGTACATTCATACACGTAAAAAATAAATAAAATTAAAAAAATAAAAAGGAACCCATACCAGGATGGAGAGATGTCTCAGCAGGTAAAGTGCTTTGCCGTGCAAGCCTGACAACCTGCGTTCATCCTCCTGGAGCCATCATATAAAAGTGGAAGGAAAGAACTAACTCCACAAAGTTGTCAACCGACCTCCATGTGCACACTATGGCATGTGTTCACCGCCACAAAAAACATACACTGAGGGGCTGGAGAGATAGCCTAGTGGTTAAGAGCACTGACTGCTCTTGCAGAGGACCTGGGTTCGATCCCCAGCACCCACATGGCGGCTAAGAACCGTCTGCAACTCCAATTCCAGGAGAACTCCAGTTCCAGGGAAATCTGAGACCCTCTTCTGACCTCCGTGGCATTGCACGACCCAGGTGCACAAACCTACATGCAGACAGTACATTCATACACACACAAAAATAAATAAAAAAAAACACATACACTGAGTGCACAGAGCTTAGATCAGGGATTTCCCAGGTCTACCTGAAGCACAGAGTACCAGGGTGGTGGGCTAAACAAAGACCTCAATGTGAAACCCAAAACTCTGAAGGCGATAGAAGAAAAAGTTGGAAGTAGACTATAAGACATAGGCGTAGGAAAAGACTTCCTAAATCAGACAGGAGCTGCACAAGAATTAAGGTCAGCAATTGACAAATGGGACCTCATTAAACTCAAAAGCTTCTGTACATCGAAAGAAACAATCAAGGAAGTGAAGAGAAATCCCACAGAGTGGGAGGAAACCTTCACCACAGATACATCTGACAAAGCATTGATTTCCAGAATATATAAACTACTCAAAAAACAAAGAAGAAAGAAAACAAATGACCCACTCAATAGATGGAGCAAAGAGCTGAACAGAGACTTCACAAGTGAGGAATTAGAGATGGCTGAAGAAAAAACATCTACAAAAGTGTCAACCATTCACGCGGGCCCTGGTGGCATACGCCTTTACATCCTAGTACTTGGGAGGCAAGAAAACAGGCAGGCGGATCTTTTGTGAAGTCAAGGCCCAGGCCTGGTCTACAGAGTGAGTTCAGCGACAAGCTGGGGGCTACAGGGAGACCCTGGTCTCGAAAAGACCAAAAAAAAAAAAAAAAACAAAACAAAAAAAGTGTTCAACATCACTAATAATTAAGGAATGCAAAATTTTAAAAACCATTTTAAGATATAAATTCTCACTCAAAAGACTGCGTAGGATCAAGAAAACAAATGATAACCCAACACCCTGCGACGCGCGTTGTGGGGCACAAGGGGCAACATTGTCCACTACTGGTGGAATGTCCACTCATCCAGCCAACTATGGAAAAGGGCAGCTGTGGAGAACTCTTGGGAACAGGAAAACCTCGGAAGAATGAACTTGCCACCTGAACCCAGCCATACCACTCCTGGGTTATGTACCCACAACACCGACTCCATCTTACCACAGGGAGATCCATGCACAGCCATGTTTATTGTAGCTCTCTTCACAATAGTAAAGAGCTGGAACCAACCCAAGTGTCCCTCAATTGACCAATGGATAGAGAAAATGCGGTACATCTATACAATGGAGTTCTATGCAGCGGTAAAGAAAGATGACATCGGGGCCTGGAGAGATGGCCTAGCGGTTAAGAGCTCCGACTCCTCTTGCAGAGGATCAGGTTCAATCCCCAGCACCCACATGGCGGCTAAGAACTGTCTGTAACTCCAATTCCAGGAGAACTCCAGTTCCAGGGGAATCTGAGACCCTCTCCTGACCTCCGCAGCATTGCACAACATGGGTGCACAAACCTACATGCAGACAGTACATTCATACACATAACGAATAAATAAAATTAAAAAAAGAAAGATGACATCATGAACTTTGCAGGAAAATGGATGGAGCTAGAAGATATCATGCTGAGTGAAGTAACACAGTCCCAGAAAAACAAACGACAAATGGTATCCCTCATCTGTGGATGCTAGCGCCAATTACCTAATTGTATGGCAAACTGAGCAACGTTAATGTGATCTGAAAACAACTGTGCTCTTATATTGTAGAATCCCTTAGAAAAATAAACAAATAAAAATTAAAAAAATACACCACGCACACAATACTAATATATTTTTTTAATTTAATTTAATTTTATTTACTTTTGTATGTGTTTAAATGTACTGTCTGCATGCAAGTTTGTGCACCCGTGTCATGCAATGCCGCGGAGGTCAGAAGAGGGTGTCAGATTCCCCTGGAACTGGAGTTCTCCTGGAATTGGAGTTTCAGACGGTTCTCAGCTGCCATGTGGGTGCTGGGGATCAAACCCGGGTCCTCTGTAAGAGCGGTCGGCGCTCTTAACCGCTAGGCCATCTCTCCAGCCCACTAATATATTTTTTTAAAGCACCCATACAAACTTGGAACATGGAGGGACCATTGACCTTAAAGATCCATCTTGAGGGTGGAGTGCTTGGGGACACAGGGGCTGTTACAGAGAGAAAAGGAGGCACAAGGCAGGAAAGCTACATGCTGAGTGGCACCTTTGCCATCCAGGGCATGCATCTCTGGTTTGTGCTTTGCTTTTTTTTCCCCCCTTCTGGCTAGAACATTGCAATCCACTTTATCTCCTGGGACTAGTTCCTGTATTTTCTTAAAACAGACATGTTACTTTCCCACAAGCTAAATGCCACAGCACTGTGTACGCTTTGTGTTAGGTGATATACAGAATTAAAGACATAGGATGAGCCGGGCGTGGTGGTGCATGCCTTTAATCCTAGCACTCGGGAGGCAGAGACAGGCAGATCTTTGAGAGTTCAAGGCCAGCCTGGTCTACAGAGTGAGTTCCAGGACAGCTGGGGCTATAGGGAGACCCTGTCTCGAAAAGACCAAAAAAAAAAAGACATAGGATGGATGGTACTTCTGGGTTCTGTAAAGCTAAAGGATGATTATTTAGCAGTTATCATTTTAACCATTTAGTTCCAGCTTCTGTTTAGAATTTAGTATGCCAGGCAAAAGGCAGGGGACACCTAAGTAATCATTGAGTTATATCAACAAACTAAATTTGATTTGTTCTAAGTATATTTTTTTGGTCTTTTAAATTAAAAAAAAATTTTTTTTTAAGACAGGGTCTCCCTGCAGTCCCAGCTGTCCTGGAACTCTCTGTGTAGACTAGGCTTGCCTTGAACCCACAGAGATCTGCCTGCCTCTGCTTCCCAAGTGCTGGCAGCACCATGCCCGGCAAATAAACTATTTCAAAAAGGAGAGATGCCTCAACAGCTGCTCTTGCAGAGGACCTGGGTTCAATTCCCAGCACCCACATGGTAGCTAACAACCTTCCATAACTGCAGTTCTAGAGGATCTGACACCCTGTTCTGACCTTTGTGGGCACTGGCCGGCATGGATGCACTTACATACATGCAGGCAATACAGTCATAGGCATAAAATATTTCAGAAAGAAAGGGTTCTGGGATTAGATACTATACTAGGTGTGGCCCTCAGTCAAATAGCTTAACGCCCCTGAGCCTCAGTTTCCCATCTTAGAGCAGATATAACACATCAATGATCGATGAAGATTTAATTGAATAATATTTGTAAAACATGCTTTCCAGCAATCCACCTCTACTTTTCATGTCTTTGTGACTCACCTGAGCTGGAAATGGATCCAGACTACTCCTGTGCCAGTGGGGACTTCTGTAGTGACAAAGAATTCAAATCCATCTTCCCTAGGAATGGCTGCTCTCCCTGATCCCCCAAGCCTGTGCAAACATGCCAGGGCTGTGTCTGCAAAGGGGCACTGTACAAATGCAGCTGCCATCCCTGATACAGGAACCACTCTGCTCCCATGTGTAAACAGTCACCAGCGCAGACCTGGACACATACAACTCTGATGCATTTCCTACAGTCCCTTTTCTTTGAAGTATGTGAGTGGTGATAAAAGTTATTGACTTGAAAAATACAGCATTTGTAAAGCAGTTAGCATAGTTCCTGTTACATGTGAGCTTAATACATGGTATTCTCTTTGTTTTGTTTTGTTTGTTGTTTTGAGACAGGGTCTCCTTGTAGCCCCAGCTCTCGTGGAACTTGCTGGCCTCAAATTCACAGAGATCCACCTGCTTCTGCCTTCTAAGTGCTGGAATTAAAGGCATTTGCCACCAGCCGGGCTATGTTTTCATGTTATAAGAATCTATAGAAAACAGAAGGTTCAGGGAAAATGGGTCTTTGTGTAGCAATATGGGAAATCTGAATTAGATGCAAGAAAGTCCATACTGACCTCTGAGACCTGTTTGATTTCCTGGATGAGATCTTTGCCCCCACAGCCCACCTGTCTCCATCTGGCATCAATCACCCAGACCACATCTGTGGGGGCTGCGGCTCCATCCATTGAGATTCTACTCAACTAGGTGTTGAAGGCAGGAGTGAGTGGGTGAGAATCTGGTGCATTCTGGGTCAGGCTCCTGGTCTGCACAGTGCACCTTTAAAAAGGGATCATTTGTAGCCGGGCGTGGTGGCGCACGCCTTTAATCCTAACACTCGGGAGGCAATGGCAGGTGGATCTTTGTGAGTTCAAGGCCAGCCTGGTCTACAGAGTGAGTTCCAGGACAGCTGGGGCTACAGAGAGACCCTGTCTCGAAAAGACCAAAAAAAAAAAAAAGGATCATTTGTACACGAACAATCTTATCCCTCCATACCAAAGGGTGCAACCTTTAGAGACAAAGGCTGGTCTTTTTCTGATTACAATTACTGACAGTTGATTGTTACCACTGCTAAGTGTACGTCTGGCTTTGCGGAGGAGCCCGTTCCAACTGGGATCAAGATGACAGGGGGGCCAGGTGGGCAGGAGAAATACACCTCCATAAATACATCGAAGGGACTCACAGCGCTATGGAGGCTCGCATTCCAAACAGCCGGACACTGAGGACGGTTCCCTGACGAGCCAACGCCTGATCTGTCCAGCCGGGACCGCGCCTAGAACGGTCTTTTCCAGTAGCAGGGCGGCGGGGCCACCGAACAAATCCCACCCTCGGCCCCGCCCGTCCAATCCATCTTGCCTGGAAGAGCTTTAGGGGCTCCCGACAGGTGTCTGCGGGGGAGGGCGGAGCCAGGGTAGGAAGGATGAAGAGGGAGGGGCGGCGCTGCCCCTTTAAGAGGCGGCGGCCGAGCCGGGACCTTTTCTCTTTCCCCGGAAGGAAAGCGGAGTCCGTGCTGGGCGCGCAAGGTGGGGAGGTACCGGGCTGGGCGGTGGGAGGCGGGGCGCCCCGAGGAGGACCCCTCCCTCCTACCCTCCTTGCGCTCGACGAGTCAGCCTTCCCAGATCCGCCACCTAGCTGGGATCTAAAGAGATAGCACCGCCAAGGGGGCGCGGCTGGAGCGTTCTGGGGGGCCGGGTGCCCGCCACAGGAGAACCGACCCAGCGATTGGAAGGGGACTGGAGAAGCGCCAACGGCGAGCAGACCTGGAACTGCCCGGGCCTGGGGACTAGAGGCTGCTCGGCGCTCCGGGCGCAGCGGCGCGGCGAGCAGGTGAACAGGTCCTCCCCGCCCGCGGCGTCCTCCCGCGCTGTCGCCGGGCCCGGGCTCGCGCCTGCAGCCATGGGCCCCGGTCCCCGCCGAGCGCACCGCGACCCTCGCTGGATGCTCTGCGCGCTCGCCCTGATGGTGGCCGCCGCCTCCGCCTTCAACCTGGACACCCGATTCCTGGTGGTGAAAGAGGCGGAGAACCGGGGCAGCCTCTTCGGCTACTCGGTCGCCCTCCACCGGCAGACGGAGCGACAGCAGCGCTACCTGTAAGTCAGGCTGGCGGGGGTGGGTTGGGGTGGGGGTGAGAGGATGGGAGCGCGGGTACCGCGGGTCCTGAGCCGGTTCGGAGCTCTGGGCCGGTTGACTTCCAGGCCTGCACTACGACTGGCGTTGAGGAGCCAGGATTTAGGGGGCGGGGACCCCCGCAGCCCTCGGACTGTGGGACTTGGAGGGAAGTGGAGGATGGGGGGCAGTAATCATCGGCAAGTGCTGACCTGGCCAGAACCTGTCTAGACGCGGCTGCTTCACGCCTCAGACCGCTCCTGCCAGCGGAAGTAGGGTCTCTGCCGCCCAGCACCCCGTGAATCCAGTACTTGACACTAGCTTCTTCTCTCCGGGGCTAGGAGCTGGGGAACCCCGTAAAATAAACACCTATTGGATCCCTCATTTCCCTTCCACCTTGGAAGAACCCGCGAACGTATGCATTTAAGCCCTTTTACACCTCTCATTTAGTCTGTAGCCACAGCAGCCACGCCCTCTGCAGAGCCAGGCTGGACCGGGTTCTCAAGAGCTTGGCCTTGCAGAGTGAGGAGATGAGGGAGCTCAGTGACTGGAACTGTCCAGAGGCTCCTCTAATGCCAGAGGAGGGGATAGTAGAAGACAGAAGCGGCGCTGTCCCATCCCAAGTTCCAGAGGCCAGACCCCACCCGGAAGCAGTGGTGTGCTCCCACCAGACGTCTTCCCTGCATTCCACAGATTCATGTTGGGTCGGGAGCCCCTGAGTGTGTTTGTTTTGGTTTGAAGAGGGTAATGGCTCTCCTTTGCAACAGCTGCGTGACGGAGCTGGAAGAGCCGAGTTGAGCAGAGGAGGCTGTACACAGCTGCCGGCCCCTTTCCATGTGCATTCATGCCCAAAGGGCCATGTCCAGGTGTCTGAGGTTTCTCTGCATGGCTCTGTGTGCTGAGGTTGGCAGCTGGGGCACAGGATGGCTGGAGAAGGTGAGGCTGCCCATGGAGGGACAGTGATTAGGACAAGTCACACAGAATCCCCCGACCCCCCATTTCTACCTCCTTGAGCTGAGTGGCCTGCCAGGCATTTGTCCCAATCTGGTCTCCTCTGACCCTACTAAACTAGAAAATATGGTCTGGTTAGGCGTGTGTTGAAATCTCTCCCTGCTCTGGCTGGGGCCTGTGGAAACTTGAGGAAGCCTGGAATGTTCAAAGTCCAGCTCCATTCAGACTTGGCCTCTGCCCTGCTGGCCCAGCCCCTGTCCATTCTACCCACCTGGACTTAGCCTCCACCCCTACCTGGCTCTAGCAGAAGGTAGGGCTGCCACACCCTTCCCACCCCAGTCTGGAAGCTTTGACTAACTCTCCACTTTTCTGAGGCCTTGCTTTACTATGGATACAAGTTGTCACAACTGTTCCTTTTCTGTCCTATCCCAGAACACAGTTTTAGATGTTTTGATTGCTGAATGTGCATGAACTGAGCTAACTCAGTGGATGAGATCTGGAAAGAGTAAAACATAATTCTGCAGTTCCTCCCGCTCTGCTGTGTGACCTTGAACAAGATATTTCTCTACCAGGGGCCAGTTTTCCCCACAAAGAGTTTGCACCTGAATCATTTTGTTCCTTTCTACCTCTATGTGGCCTGTGTGAGACAGAAGAGGCCCAGCCTCCCACTATTGGTATTCTGTCTTGGCCCTGCCTCTAACATCTGAGCCATAGTTTCTTCATGTATGGAGAATAACATGCCTTTGTAATGTTAGTGGTACTTTAATGGCAGTGTGTATAGAATGGCCCTCACGTGCCTTGTCCCTTGCGGGGCACCAGAAGGTTCTGAGGCTGAGGCTAGGCTGTGGGTGTACTCTTTCATCCATGGTCCTTCCTACCCAAGGTGGCCAAGTGAAGGAGTTCTGCTCTCCTCTCCAGGCAGCTCATGCTCAAACTAATGGACCTCTGCGGACAGGTGGTTCTGGCCAGATGGGCCTTCTCATGCCTGCCCAGAGCTGCTTCTGTATTTTAAGTCATTTCATCTGACTGAGTTTAGCTCCCTGTCCTTTGGGAAAGCCAGCTGGGGCTTCGCTGAAGCCAGCTGTGTAGCCAGATGTAGACAGCTGCCTGAGTATTCCAGGGAACTAATATCTCAGATAGCAACCTTGGATTCTGTCAGCATCAAGAGCTGGGGATTCTTGGTCCTGGATGGGCCGCCCTTCCTCTGGGGTTTGCAGGGACCCCTGAGAATATAATGCATAGTCATGGGTTTATACATTGTCCTGGGAACCGGAGGAGGGGAGTGCACAGCTTCTGTGATCTCAGAGGAGGTTTTTGTTCCAGAAATGGTTAAAAATCCAAGTGAACCCTGTCGCTGCCTATCAGCTTCAGCTCTATGCTAGAGCTCCCCACCAGCAACCCAGCCCCACAGTGCTCAGTCTCTGGTAGTGAGGATCTGGGGTAGATCACTCACTTTGGACTTTTTGATGAGATACATGAGGGCCCTTGGAGGGAGAGGGGCGGCCTCTCTCTGGGAGGTGGTTACTGGGCCTCCCTGCACCTGGTCGGTTTTCCCTTTTCCACTGTCCTGACCACTTTTGCCGGGGGTGGGGATCCCTCTGAGCGCCGTTTCCCTTTTGCCTTTGTAAATGAGGGTGTCTGGGAAGCCTTGGAGGGAGTGGCTACTGGTCCTGGAAATGAGGTCACGCCTGAGGTAGGCTGGAGCCTGGCTTACCTGCTGTGCTCTCTTGAAACGTGCTCCCTGGGCAGGGTGGTTCCTGGCAGCCGCCACTGCTCGTGCCAACAGAAATGGCACAGCAGCTGTGGTTGTGAGCACAGGGCCTACACACGGTTTATCTCCCCTGGTAGCTTTCTCAGTGACCGGTCTAGGCAAAAGGGCTTTAAGCAGTCAGCAGAGGAAGGCTGATCGTCCAGAAAGAGAAACAGCAAAAAGAGCTTGGTATGTGATGGGATGGCGCATGCCTGTTATCCCAGCATTCAGAGAGGGAGACAGGAAGATTGGCAGCTCGATGTCAGTCTGGACTACATGGTGAGACCCTGTCTGAGACAAAGGGTGGGGATCAGAGCTTAAAAGAGGAGTAAAGGATGAAGATGTCCATCACAGTAAGAAGGACTCAGGTTAGACAACACAAAGACTACACTAAAGGGGAAATAAGGAGTGCCTACCAAAGACCCAGAGGAGAAGACAGGAGAAAAAACAGCTTTGTTCTTTTTCACTCTAGGCCCCTCCAAGGTCTCTTTCTTTAGTCGTTCTCATTCTCTTCATTCCCTCTAGCCTGTTGCTCTAGTTCTAGGGCTGAGTCACCAGGGGAGAGGGGGCTGGGTGGGCAGCACGAGAAGTAGGGAAGGATGGCGAGGGCTGCAGTTTCAGCCGCCATAGGAGAGCCTCTGGGGAGGTGGCTAAATCAGGCAGCAGGGCTGGCACAGAGCAGGCATCCAGGCATCTTAGAACTGACCCCCCCCCCGCCCCCAACTCAGGCTGTAGCAGCTATCTCCTCCCCTCCTGTTTCCTGGCCTGGTGTTAGATGGGAAAAGTGGCCACTGAGACCCCAGGAACAAGTCCCTGGGGGGCTCCTGGTCCTGAATGCTAGGTCCTCTGTTCCCATTCCAAAATCTTTTCATAGGAGCTGCCCCATATCTCCCTGAGGTGAAGTCTGGGAAGTTGAAACATATAGACTTTCTTTGAGCATCACCTCACCCCAGAATCCCAGGGGCCTCTTCATCTTTGAGGTGAGCCAGCCTGGTGCCCCGAACTCTCCTGGGCCCCATCCCCCAGCCTTCTCAGATTCTGCTGCTTTCTCTTCACTTATTCCATTAGCTTTGATCTGCCTGGGAGGAATGGAGGCATAGAGCCCTGAGCAGGGTGAAGAAGAGCTCCACCCTCTGGACTTGATGTTCAGGGGCTCCCCAGAGGCCAGGAGGGGCTTTCCTATTGGAGCCAAATGAAAGAGTGAGGAGGCAGCTGTTTGAGCCCTTGATCTACCATTTCACCCATCCCTCTTCCTGCAGGGGTGTTGTCTGTATCCCTAGCTCCAGCTTGACTCCAGAAGACAGAGGTTCCATCTCCTGAGAGCCCTCTCTAGGTATCCCTGCATCATCTCTGCCCCTTTTGACTGTGTCTGGGAGATGGGCTCAGTGCTAGTCCAAGAGGGCTCGGCTTTTAGACGTTTTGAACTGGACCCAACAGGGACTACCTGCTAGCAGAGGTGTCGTACCTGGCAGTGTTGGGAGGAAGCTGGACCCTATTCTCTGATCCTGTCTTCCCTCATCCACCCTCATCTATGTGCAGGCCTCTGGCTGTAGACCCACTGCATCCTGGGCTGGGAGCCAGAGGGCCTTAAAGGGCCTCTAAGCAGGCCAGTAGGAGCTAAAAATACTCCAGGGGGTGTGGGGGAGCTCCCAGTGGAATCTCTGAGGAGGGAGGGGCCTGGGATGTGGGCCTGGAATTAGGGAGTTGGCTCTGCCCGAGCCCCCATCAGTGGGCACAAGGCTGGCTCTGGGCAAGGACTAGAGGCTGTAGGTGATGTGGAGTCTTATTCCAATCCAGTTGCCACTTGTGCTTGGCTCTGCCTGTTCAATAGCTCAGGAAGCCAAGAGGATGGGTCCCTCAGCCCTTCCTAGCTGAGACAGACCTGGGAGCCATAGAGACCCCGCTCCTTAGGTACCAATAGCTGGATAGCTCGGGCAGGCCGCTGGTAGTCATGACCGCACTGCAATGCATCCATTTCACCATGTGCTCCCCTGAAACCTTCACCCCTTCAAGCTTATTGTAGCAGACCCCACTTCCAGCCAACTCTGAGCTTTTTCTTAGATGAGTAATCATCAGTCCCTCCCTCCCTTCCCCGTGTGACTGCCTGGTATCCTCGTTCTGTGGACATCAGTCCCTCCCTCCCTTCCCCGTGTGACTGCCTGGTATCCTCGTTCTGTGGACATCAGTCCCTCCCTCCCTTCCCCGTGTGACTGCCTGGTATCCTCATTCTGTGGACCTCCTACTTAAGTTCCATCCCCTGCTCCTTCTGAACAATGAAGTCATCTGTCCTTTTCTCCCTGCTCAAGGTTCCCTAACCTGGTGGGACAGGAATTCCTGGGTCCCTGGAGGGAGTCTGGGGTCATGCTGGGGCCAGTCCTGGTGCCACAAGAAACCAGAGCAGCAGTGCTCAGGCCAGCCGAGGCTTCCTAGTCTGAAACCCTTTTGCAGAAGGAGCCTATTTGTTTTTCCCAAATCCTGGAGTTGGCAGGTCAGCCGAGACTTCCCATTTTACAGATAAGGCTCAGAGAGGATATCACCTTTGATGCAGACCCAGTCCTAGAACCAGGTTCCTGGCCACAGGCTGAGCTATTCCTTTCCCACGGGTCCTGGCTTCCTTCTCTCATCTGTCAGGCATGCCAGGGGGTGGATGCCTATGGTAAGCCTGGGTGGTCAGACAGTGGACTCAGGAGCCAGCCTCCCCAGCCTGGACAGAAGCTGACTAATGGCCCGGCTGTCATATCCTCTCCTTGACATCCTTTCTTGGGGTACTCATAACACTACTGTATTTGGGCTAAATTTACCCTCTGCTCCCAGGAATACCTCCCCAGGTTGAGGTCTCTGAGCTGTGGATGTTAGGTACAGGCTGAGGTCCACCCCTTTCCTAGTACCCCTAGGCAGTGCATTCCTGACTCCCAGTAGGCGGAGGTAGCCCAGGCCCCAGCATGCCTGGGCCATGCCCTACCCGCTCCCTGCCTCCCTCTCTTATAGGTCCCAGGCAAAGCTGTAGTCACAGCCGTTGCTCAGCACTTCCAACCTGGCAAGAAGCCTGGAGCCCAAGTTCTGAGCCCTGAGCCTCAAGGGCCACAGTGTTGCTGGGCTAAACAGAGGGGCACCTGGGAGGTGCCACCTGCCATCCAGGAGGCTGAGGTGGGAGGACGGGAGGGTCCTGGCAGAACACTGAGATGCTACAGGGAGGAGACATGGGGAAGTACTTGATTCTGAAGCTGGCGTGTCCTTGGTTGCCATTCCATGGCCTGAGGCAGCTGGAGAACTTCTTCTTTCACAAATGGCCAAGGGTGGTCCTCTGGCCTCTGCGTTCCATTCACCCCTCTGGTGTGTAATGGGGTTCCAGAGTCCTAGCATCCTTGTGAGAACTCCTTAGTGTGCCTAAAGATGGATTCTGGGGATAAGGTGGACTGTGTCCACTCTCCCCGACTGGAACTCTGCTCTTGAGCCACACTGTTCACGTGTCAGGTATCTAGCCCCACCCTGTACCTTGTGTGCTGTTCTCAAGGGGGGGGGTGTTGGGGAATGGGAACATTACTCTAGTCATTTAGCGATCCAAGCCTCCTAGAACTATGTGCTCAGTGGCTTCAAGAGGAAAGATGCAGGATTCTAACACCCCACCCGTCCCTAGCCGGTGTTCTCTGTCTTCCCTGCTGGTCCCAGGACCTGAACCTGGGGCTGCCGCTGCTCCTGTCGTGATCTCGTGAAGTCTACTTTTACTTCTGAGGCCAAAGGATTCCTTCCAAAACCCAGATCTGAGGCTGGGAACGTAGCTCAGTTGGTAGAGTGCTTGCCTACTATCCAGAAAGCTCTGGGTTCAGTGCCCAGAACTGTGTAAGCTGGGCGTAGTGGTGAATACCTGAACAGTCCCAGCATTTGGGAGGTGGCAAAGGAGGATCAAAATTTTAAGGTCATCCTTGGCTACATACTGAGTATGAGGCCAGTCTGGGCTATATGAGACCCTGGCTTAAAAGAGAGAAAGAAAGAGAGAGAGAGAGACAGAGAGAGAGAGATCCCATCTGTTACTGCCTTGCCTAAGTCCCTTTGTGGCTCCTCCAAGGCCCTTGCCACCAGCTACGTGGCTCCCCCAGTGTTCTTCCTGGGCTCTGGCCATGTGAAGGGTTGGTCCCTGAATCACTGGCTTGCTCATGCTTCCTGGCTCTTGCACATGCTGTACCTTTGTCTACAGTGTCCTTCCCCCCCTTCTTCATTTGGGTGACTCCTGGCCATTGTCCTCACACTCAGGCCACCAGGGTACCTCGTGTACGAGCCTCTCTGGTTTCTTCATGAGGCATTTATGTGCTTTTCTGGCCTGCCTTCCCCTGTTCTGGGCTCTCCTGGACATCAGGACTGGAGTTAGTAATGTCCTAGCCCAGAGCATGGTATGGAGTTGATGTTCACTAAGTGAATGTTGAATTGGAAGTTGGGTGGAGGGAAGCTTGAAAAAGTCAGGCTGGCCCACTTGCCTCCCCTCCCCAGGCTCCTGGCTGGTGCTCCCAGGGACCTCGCTGTGCCAGATGGCTACACCAATCGGACTGGGGCTGTGTACTTGTGCCCCCTCACCAACCTCAAGAATGATTGTGAGCGGATGGACATCTCAGAGAAAAGTGAGAAGGGGCTGGGGGGGCTTGGCAGAGGGAGCCCGGAGAGGAGGTACAAGGCTAGCTTGTTTGATAGGCATAGTAGCTCATGCCTGTTATCCTAGTGCTTGAGGCTGAAGCAGAAGGACAGCAAGGTCAAGGTTAGATTGGGGTACAGAGTTCCAGACAGCCCGAGCTATATAGGGAGTCCCTGGCTCAAAAAAAAAAAAATATGCTGGGTTGATTCTTGTCCAGCTGGGGGAACTGAGAGGAGGGCAACTCATATAGCAGTGAGAGGCAGGAAACGGGGCGGGGGGGGGGCTGCCCTCTGGAGGCTTTGAGCACTGGAATATGGATAAGAGGCTGTTGGTCATGAACTCTCCTATGCCTACAGGTGACCCTGACCATCACATTATTGAGGACATGTGGCTTGGGGTGACTGTGGCCAGCCAGGGTCCTGCAGGCAGAGTCTTGGTAAGTGGGCATTCACCATCATCTTCCCACGGCTGGGGAGGACTGCAGCAGGTGGCAGGGGTCACTCCCCGAGTGCATGTGCTGGGGAGGACTGCAGCGGGTGGCAGGGGCCACTCCCCGAGTGCATGTGCTGGGGAGGACTGCAGCGGGTGGCAGGGGCCACTCCCCGAGTGCATGTGCTGGGGAGGACTGCAGCAGGTGGCAGGGGTCACTCCCCGAGTGCATGTGCAAACTCTGTTTCTGTGACCACATGCCTCCACAGGCCTGTGTGTTCCCTGCTCCCTGCACTCTGGGGAGAGGGTTGTCTGGTGCTCTCCCAAGGCTGGACATGGCATGGGTCATGTGTGACCTGCAAGGATGCTTACCATTCGTGGGAAAGAGCTGAGGGAACTTGGAGGAGGAAAGGGCAGAGAGAGCCTCGGGCGGCTGGGCACTGGCAGGCATTCCTTCCTGGGAGGCTGGCTGCCGGAAGAGGCCCAGCCCTGGTGACCCTTCCCTATCCCAGCTCTGATTTGGGAGCCACTCCCCACTGTCACTTGTCACCTTCTACTGACAGTTCTTGAGTGCCATCCCTTGGGGGATGGGGTGTCTTAATTCCTGTGTCCCAGATAGATATTATTTGAATTTATATCATATATGCACATAGTGACATGTGAGGATTTTAACTGCAAGCTTTGACAAATGTATAAGCTTATTTCAGTAACACTCCATGAAACATAGAGCATATTGATGTCACTCTGGAATGTCCTTTGTGTTTCCTATGACCAGTCACCACTCCTACAGCCATCCTGCTGTGATTTCTGTCACTTTTGTAAGCTCCAGGTTGGCATATTTCTGTACCCCCTGCTACGTGTAGCTGGCTGTACAAGGAGGCTTGTTTAAATGATTGTAGAATCGAGGTCTTCAGCAATTAGCCACTCACCTATCCACTCACTCACTCCACATATATTTAGTTAGCACCCACTATGAACTAAGTTCTGGGCTAGCACTAGAATTTAGATGTGCCTGAGGGTAAGTTCATGTGACATGCTAGTGTGCTCACAGCTAGAGGGGAGAAAGGAAGCAAACAAACAAGAGGCCACAGCTGGCCTGGAACTTGCTATGTAGACCAGGATGGCCCCAGTCTCAGAGATCTGCCTGCTCTGCTTCCTGAATGCTATAATTAAAGGTGTATACAACAATGACTGTCATCAACCCCCCCTTCTTTTGGATTTACTTTTATTTTGTATGTATGAATGTTTTCCTTGCATGTATGTAAGTGCACGCATGCTGTACAATGCCCAGGGAGGTCAGAAGAGGGTGTTAGATCCCCTGGAACTGGAGTTATGGACTCCATGTGGGTGCTCAGAACTGAACCCAGGTCCTCTGCAAGAGCAGCCAGTGTTCTTAATTGCTGAACCAAAACCCTTTTAAAATTAGGTTTAATGCCAGGCAAGGTGGTATACACCTTTAATTCTAGCACTTGGGGGGCAGAGGCAGGCAAATCTCTGTGAGTTCAAGACCACCTAGTCTACGTAGCAAGTTATAAGACACCTGGGGCTGTAGAGAGACCCCCGTCTCAAAGAGACCCAAAATTAATTAATTTGGTTTCATCATTGTTTTGTTTTTTGGTTGGAGGTTTTTTTTTTTTTTAATCTATGTTAGGGATTAAACCCAGGAACTTCCAAATGCTAGGCAAGTTCTGCAACACAGAGTCAAACAAGTGTACTGATTCACTGTTTTGCCCAATAAGTATGCTAATTATGCACATTCAGTGTGCCTGAAGCTCAAGTAGATTCTCACCTTTGGATGATAACCCAGCATGGCACAGAAGAGCTTAGACTTTGGAGTCAATGACTGTTGGTTTGAACATTCTTTGCCTCTATCTAGATATGAGCTCTTGGACAAGCTACTAAGCAGTCTGTGAATCTATGCCTTAGTACTTTTTTTTTTACATCCAAAATGCAGAAACTAATCTCAACACCTTAGGGTTATTAGCAGGATTAAGAGTTAATATGAAGCCAGGCGTGGTGGCGCACGCCTTTAATCCTAGCACTCGGGAGGCAGAGGCAGGCGGATCTTTGTGAGTTCAAGGCCAGCCTGGTCTACAGAGCGAGTTCCAGGACAGCTGGGGCTACAGGGAGACCCTGTCTTGAAAAGACCAAAAAAAAAAAAAAGAGTTAATACGAAACTAGATGTGGCAGCTGATGACATAACTTTTTTCCCCATCAGATCGACCATGTTGATCTAAAAGAAAAAAAAAAAGAAAAAAAAGAAACTAGGTGTGGTGGTACACACTTTTAATCCCAGCACATGGGAGGCAGAGGCAAGTGCATCTCTGTGAAATGGAAGCTAGCCTTGTCTATATGAGGAACATTAGGCCATGTGGAGCTACATGGAGATCCTGTTTCAAAAAAACCAGAATAAAACAAGAGTTAATAAGAAAGAGCTAGGGCATGGAGAGATAGCCTAGCGGTTAAGAGCACCAACTGCTCTTGCAGAGGACCCAGGTTCGATTCCCAGCCCCCACATGGCGGCTGAGAACCGTCTTTAACTCCAGTTCCAGGGGAATCCGACACCTTCTTCGGACCTCTACAGCATTGCATGACACGGGTGCACAAACCTACATGCAGACAGTGCATTCATACACATAAAAAATAAATATTTTTTTTAAAAAAGAGAGCTGGACAGATGGCTTAGAATTTAAGGTACTTGCTCTCAGAGGGCCAGAGTTCAGTTCCCAGCACCCACATTGTCAGCTTACAACCACCTGTCTCTAGCTCCAGGGGATCCCACTCCTCTGGCCACTGTGTGCACCACACATAAATGCACATACACATATACAGACACACATACATACACATAAATAATAAAAATTAAACCTTAGCCATGTGGTGGTGCATGCCTTTAATTTCAGCACTCAGGAGGCAGAGGTAGAGAGATATCTGGGAGTTCCAGGCCAGCCTGGTCTACAGAGTGAGTTCCAGGCTAGCTGGGGCTACAGGGAGACCTTGTCTCAAAAAGACAAAAATAATAAAAAAATATAGTTCATGGGGCTGGAGAGAGGGCTCAGCAATTAAGCACACTGGCTGCTCTTACAGAAAACCCATGTTTGGTTCCCAGAACCTGCATAGTGACTAAAAACCATTCCCAGGGAGTCCAGTGCCCTCTTCTGACCTCCACAAGCATTGTATGACATGCAGGTACACTTACATGTACGGAGGCAATATACTCATACACATAAAATAAAAATAATAAGTAAAAAAAATTTTTTTTGGTCTTTTTTAAGACAGGGTCTCCCTATAGCCCGAGTTGTCCTGGAACTCACTCTGTAGACCAGGCTGGCCTTGAACTCACAGAGATCCACCTGCCTCTGCCTCCCAAGTGCTGGGATTAAAGGCATGCACCACCATGCCCCGCTCCATAAGTAAAATATTTTAAAAATAGTTCATAGGGCCGGGCGTGGTGGTGCATGCCTTTAATCCTAGCACTTGGGAGGCAGAGACAGGTGGATCTTTGTGAGTTCAAGGCCAGCCTGGTCTACAGAGTGAGTTCCAGGATAGCTGGAGCTACAGGGAGACCCTGTCTCGAAAAGACCAAAAAAAAAAATAGTTCATAGGAGACTAGCTTGGACTCCTGCTTGGCATATAACAAGAGTTCAGTAAGTGTTAGCTGCTACCATTAACGTTAGTATTGTTATTACTATTTAAAGTGGTCCTTTATTAAGGGCCAGAGTCGTCTGGGGACAAGAGATGGAAAGCCCCTAATCTCTCTGTGTAAATAGCTGCTTTTAGACTCAGGAGCCTAAGCCCCACATTCCCTCTTCCTTCCTCTCTTCCTTCCACTAAGATCTCTAAGCTGTTCTCAAATGTATTCCTCTTGGCTTCCCAGATCTGCTCCTGACCTTTTATTTCTGAATGCTGGAAAGGGGGTACAGCCTTCAGCATCTCTGTAGGAAGAAAAAGAAGCCAGAGTTTCCCTTTGGCCCCTGTCCCACAAAGCCAGTGGTGCCCAGGGTAAGGGAAAGATAGCTTGCTGTGGGTCCCCTCCTCCTGTCTAAGGCTGAATATGTGTGTGTGTCCCCAGGTCTGTGCCCACCGCTATACCAAGGTGCTGTGGTCAGGGACAGAGGACCAGCGGCGCATGGTGGGCAAGTGCTACGTGCGGGGCAATGATCTGCAGATGGACTCCAGTGATGAGTGGCAGACCTACCATAACGAGATGTGCAACAGCAACACTGACTACTTGCAGACCGGAATGTGCCAGCTGGGCACCAGTGGCGGCTTCACCCAGAACACTGTGTTCTTTGGCGCCCCTGGAGCTTATAACTGGAAAGGTGGGGGCCTGAGGGAAGAAGGAGGTGCAGAGAACAAACAGCTACTAGCAGTAAGCCACTGGGATGACCAGCCCAGACCAGTAGAAGAGACTCCTCACCTCCAGCACTGGGGTTACAGACATGTGCTGCTGCTGTACCTGTCTTTTACTTTTTAAATTCACATATATTTTATGTTTATGAGTGTCTTACCTGCATATATGTAAGTATACCATGTATGTGCAATGTCTATGGAGGCTAGAAGACATCAGAGCCCCTACAATGAAGTTGTTAGCTGCTATGTAGGTGCTGAGAATGAAACCTAGGTCCTCTGCAAGAACATCCAATGCTCTTAACTGCTGAGCCAGCTCTTCAGCCCCAGGGCCTGTCTTTTTATGTGGGCGCTGGGGATCTGAACTCATGCTTGCATGGCAGATACTTAACTGATTAAGCCATCTTCCCAGCTCCCTACACATGTCATCTTAAGTAATCCTAAAAGACTCTGTTTTTGTTGTTGTTTGGTTTGGTTTGGTTTATTTCTTTTAGACTGAGTCTCACACTATGAAGTTACTATGTAGCATAGGCTATTTTTGTTTGTGTGTGTGTGTGTGTGTGTGTGTGTGTGTGTGTGTGTCTGTCTTTTTGAGACAGGGTTTCCCTGTAGCCCCAGCTGTCCTGGAACTCACTCTGTAGACCAGGCTGGCCTTGAACTCACAGAGATCCTCCTGCCTCTGTCTCCCAAGTGCTAGGATTAAAGGCATGTGCCCACCATGCCCAGCTTAAAGACTGTTCTTAGCTGCCATGTGGGTGCTGGGAATCGAACCTGGGTCCTCTGCAAGAGCAGTTGGTGCTCTTAACTGCTGAGCCATTTCTCCAGCCCCGTATTGGTCTTTTCGAGACAGGGTCTCCCTATAGCCCTAGCTGTCCTGAAACTCACTCTGTAGACCAAGCTGGCCTTGACCTCATAAAGATCCACCTGCCTCTGCCTCCAGAGTTCTAGGATTAAAGGTGTGTGCCACCACGCCTGGCTCTAGGTTATTCTTTTTTTTATTTTTTATTTATTTTTTTATGTGTATGAATGTACTGTCTGCATGTAGGTTTGTGCACCCGTGTGGTGCAATGCCGAAGAGGTCAGAAGAGGGCATCAGATTCCCCTGGAACTGGAGTTAAGGACTGTTCTTAGCCGCCATGTGGGTGCTGGAAATCAAACCCGGGTCCTCTGCAAGAGCAGCCAGTGCTCTTAACCGCTAGGCCATCTCTCCAGCCCCAGGTTATTCTTAAACTCATAGCAATTCACCTACTTGTCTTTGCCTTCTGAGTGCTGGAATTACAAGTGTGAGCCTGGTATTTCTCAAGTACTCTTGTAAAGCAAGTATTATACCTATTTTACTTTGGCCCCAAGATGGCTTAGCAGTTAAGAGCATTTGCTCATCTTCCAGAAAGACTCAGTTCAGTTCTCGGCACCCACATAGTGGCTTACAACCCTCTGTCACACCAGTTCTAGAGTATCGAATGCCCTCTTCTGGTTTCTGTGGGCACCAGGCAGGCACATGGTGCACAAACATTCATGAAGACAAAACATTCATACATAAAAACATAAAATAGGGGCTGGAGAGATGGCCTAGCGGTTAAGAGCACCAACTGCTCTTGCAGAGGACCCGGGTTCGATCCCCAGCACCCACATGGCAGCTGAGAACTGTCTTTGACTCCAGTTCCAGGGGAATCCGATGCCCTCTTCTGACCTCCGCGGCATTGCATGACACGGGTTCACCAACCTACATGCAGACGGTACATTCGTACACATAAAAATAAATAAAATGAAAAAAAAAATAAAAAATAAATAAATCTTAGAAAAATGGAATCTTAGAGAAAGCAAACAATAAATAACGAAACCTGGATTGGAATGCAGTCCATCTGACATCAGCTTAACCTCTGAAAACTTACTTTGCACATACAACATGCTTCTGGCACAACCACTTTGGATTTGCTAGAATCAAGAGTAAAAACAGGTAGTCCTAGCAGCATAACCTTGTGATCCCAGTCCTAGCAGCATAGTGATCCTAGCTGTGTAGGAGACCGGGGCAGCAGGACTAAGGCATCAAGGCCTACCTGGGCTACAGAGTGAATTCAGAGTCAGCACGGGTAACTAAGCAAGACCCTGTTTCAAAATAATAAACAAACAAAAGCCTGGAGATGTAGCTCACTTACCTAGTTTGTATGAGGCTCTAAGTTCCATTTTCAGTATTAAAAATTAAAGAGAAGCTGGGCGTGGTGGCACACGCCTTTATTTATTTATTTATTTATTTTATTTTATTTTTTTTTTTTGTCTTTTCGAGACAGGGTTTCCCTGTAGCCCCAGCTGTCCTGGAACTCACTCTGTAGACCAGGCTGACCTTGAACTCACAAAGATCCGCCTGCCTCTGCCTCCCAAGTGCTAGGATTAAAGGCATGTGCCAAGCTGGGCATGGTGGCTCACTAAATAAATAAATAAATAAATAAATAAATAAATAAATAAATAAATAAAAATTAAAGAGAAAGCTGGGCGTGGTGGCGCACGCCTTTAATCCTAGCACTTGGTAGGCAGAGGCAGGCAGATCTCTGTGAGTTCGAGGCCCACCTGGTCTACATAGTGAGCTCCAGGCCAACTGGGACTAAAGGGATACCCTGACTCAAAAAGACAAAGAAAATAAATAAATAAAAAATAAAGAGAAAAAAAAAGGGAGCTGGAGAGATGGCTCAGCAGTTACGAGCACTGGATGTTCTTACAGAGGACACAGGTTTGGTTCCCAACAGCCACCTAGGGGCTAACAACCATCTATTACAATTCCAGGGGGTCCAACACCCTCTTCTGACCTCTGTGGGCATTTGGTATATTTACATACATGCAGGCAAAACATCATATATATAAAATAAAAATTAAAAAAAAATCTTTCTGCTAGGCATGATGGCACACACTTTTAATCCCAGCACTTGGGAGGCAGAGGCAGGTGGATCTCTGTGAGTTCAAGGCCAGCCTGGTCTACATAGTGAGTTCTAGGACAGCTGGGGCTGCAGGGAGACCTTATCTCAAAAATACAAAAAAAAAAAATCGTTTTAATGTTTAAAAGAAAAAAATAATAATAAAAATGCCTCCCTTTTCCCTCAACCTTCGTGATCCCATTCCAATTGTTAATGGTGTCTTGAGAAGCTTTCTATACTTATTTCAGTATTTGTAGGTATCTTTTTAAAACAGAAACAGCTGGGCGTGGTGGCGCACACCTGTAGTCCCAGCACTCAGGAGGCAGAGGCAGGCGGATCTCTGTGAGTTCAAGGCCAGCCTGGTCTACAGAGCAAGCTCCAGGCAGCTGGGACTACAAGGTGTGACCCTATCTCAAAAAGACCAAAAAAAAAAAAAAAAACCCAAAACAAAAAAACTCAGAAACAGGTGGTAGTGTACACCTTTAATACCAGCACTTAGGAAGCAGAAGCAGGTGGGTCTCTGAGATTGAGGCCAGCTGGTCTATATAGTGAGTTCCAGGCCAAGCTATAGGCAATGTTTCATTGTTTCATGTCAATACATACAGGTCAAGACTGTCCTTTTCTTTTGAGCCTGCAGAATATTTCATTGTTGAAGCCAGGTATAGTGGTCCATGCCAACACCTCAGGGACCGAAGCAGGAGGATCATGAGATTAAGACCAGCCTGGCCTATATAAGTGAGAACCCGTCACAAAACACATACACACACACACACACACACACACACACACACACACACACTGCTTGTAGCTGCCATTCCACACACTGTCTCATGGGTATAATGATTCACACTCCCTCCACCTCTTTGGCTCTGTCCATTACACAAGTTGTAAGAAGAGCAGACCTTTCTCCCTTCTTGAGGCCTTACTGTTGCAGAATCAACAGGCAGAGATCCCTGAACCTCCTTGTCTTCATCAACAGGGAGCCTGGTATAGTCATAGCTCTGGGCTAGCCCCTCTTCCCTGGTTCAGCCTCTCTCCCTGTGTTCCTTTAGAGCTTTGGCTGTACCCAGGTCCTCTCTAGCAGCAGCCCTGGAAGCAAGGACCAAGCAGGCAGTCAGAGTTTAGGGACAGGGGTGTGGTTTGTGGTCATGTAGTCTAAAGAGTGGTGAGGCATGGACTTGGGTCTAATACCTAGGAGCTTGAAGGATAGGATTCCAGACATGCCCGGTAGCCAATTCTACAGGACTATGAACTTGTATGCCGTCTCCCCCAGACTCACTTTTCTTATGTGCATAATTGGAACCATCACATTAATTCTTTTTTTTTTAAGAATTTAAGGTATAGACAATTTTTTATTTATTTATTTTATTTTATTTATTTTTTATGTGTATGAATGTACTGTCTGCATGTAGGTCTGTGCACCCATGTCGTGCATTGTTGCATAGGTCAGAAGAGGGTGTCAGATTCCCCTGGAACTGGAGTTAAAGACGGTTCTCAGCCGCCATGTGGGTGCTGGAGATCGAACCTGGATCCTCTGCAAGTAGCAGTCGGCACTCTTAACCGCTAGGCCATCTCTCCAGCCCCCCATCACATTAATTCTTAAATAGCAGTGCTCAGGGCTGGAGAGATGGTTCAGTGGTTAAGAACACTGGCTTGGGCTGGAGAGATAGCCTAGCGGTTAAGAGCACCGTCTGCTCTTGCAGAGGACCTGGGTTCGATCCCCAGCACCCACATGGCGGCTGAGAACCGTCTGTAACTCCAATTTCAGGAGAACTCCAGTTCCAGGGGAATCCAAGACCCTCTTCTGACCTCCGTGGCATTGCATGACACGGGTGCACAAACCTACATGCAAAGAGTACATTCATACACATACAAAAATAAATAAAATTAAAAAAAAACAACAACACTGGCTTAACCCAGCAGCCACATGGTGGCTAATAGCCATCTGTAACTCCAGTTCCAGGGGATCTGATGCCCTCCTCTGACCTCTGTGGGCATTGTACCACATGGGTGTATTTACATACATGCAGGCAACATATTCATACACATAAAATAAAAATAATTTTAGGGGGCAGAGAACCTGGGTTCAATCCCCAGCATCCCCGTGGTGGCTGAGAACGGTCTTTAACTCCAGTTCCAGGGGAATATCTGACGCCCTCTTCTGACCTCCGTGGCCCTGCACAACATGGATGCACAGACCTATGTGCAGACAGTAATTCATACACATAAAACAAATAAATAAAATTAAAAGAAAATAATTTAAAAAATGGCAACGTTAATTTAAAAAGGGGGTTAAGTATTACTGTTATTATAAGTGCGGGCTGGATGTGGTGAAGAAAAGAAATAGTGACTGACACTGTCTACTCTCCCTTCTCCAATCTCTGCAGGAAATAGCTACATGATTCAGCGGAAGGACTGGGATTTATTTGAATATAGCTATAAAGACCCAGAGGATCAAGGAAACCTCTATATTGGTGAGTCCAGTGCTGGTGACCCATTGGGGGTTGGGGGAGGCAGCTTGGCCTCTAACACACTGGGCCTTTACCTCTGTTGTGCCACAGTGTGCACGCGTGACTAGGGGTATTAGCACAACCGGTTGAGAACTGTTACGTGAATCTCTGGTCTAAGCTCCTATATGCAAAATTGCTATCACATGGAGCTCTCAGGACAGTGTGCTGGGATAACTAAGACTGACCCATGGCCCACCTTTTTGCCCAACTTGGCACAGAGGAATAGATGGTAATGGGTGACTAGGGGAATAGGCCCAGTGTAGAAGGGGGCAAAGTTTACTGAGGCCTTGATTAAATACCTTCCCCTCATCCCAGGGTATGCTGTGCAGGTGGGCAGCGCCGTCCTTCACCCCACAGACATCACCGTTGTGGCAGGTGCCCCAAGGCACCAACATATTGGTGCTGTCTTCTTGCTGAGCCAGGAGACAGGTGGCGACCTGCAGCGGAAGCAGGTGCTGGAGGGCACGCAGGTGGGCGCTTATTTTGGCAGCGCCATTGCTCTGGCAGACCTGAACAATGATGGGTGAGAATCTAGGGATACTGGGGATCTTCTGGGGTCAGGGAGAAAGGCAGGGAAGGAGGGGGCAGGCTTGCCTAAGCTAGGTCGGAGAAGCGGAAGCTTTGTAATCACACATTCACTGTTCTGTAGCATTTTGCAATCAGACTTCATGGGAGTCTGGATATTTGCATGTCATTTGCATGATACTTGTGTTTGCTTGTCTGTAGTTTGTCATTCATAAGGCTCTAGTGGGTGGGAGCTGTTTGGGTGTGATCCTTGCCTGCACGGTTTCTGCATGACACACATTTTCTTGTTGGCCTTTCCATAGCCTATGGGCAGAGGTGTCATTTGTGCAGCCTTCGCACAATCATGCCTGTTAAACGACTGTTCCGTTGTGTACGGGCCCAGCCTCACACATCCGCTCCTTCTCTCTCTCTCTCTCTCTCTCTCTCTCTCTCTCTCTCTCTCTCTCTCTCTCGCAGGTGGCAGGACCTCCTGGTGGGTGCTCCTTACTATTTTGAACGGAAAGAGGAGGTAGGGGGTGCCGTCTATGTCTTCATGAACCAAGCGGGGAACTCCTTCCCTGAAAACCCCTCTCTCCTGCTTCATGGCCCTAGTCGGTCCGCTTTCGGCCTCTCTGTGGCCAGCATTGGTGACATCAACCAGGATGGATTCCAGGGTATGAGCCAGTGTCCCTCTCTTATACTCTCACTGACTGAGCACCAACTGCATACCAGACTTGACAGGACCTGAAGGGCAGACGGGATGGGCTACAGGCCTGGTTTGCTCAAAGGAATGCTAGAGGGGAGGCACAGAGGGCACCAAGGAGGCTCTGGGAGCTGCCTTCAAGGGGATGGTAAGTGGTTGGGCTGAGTGTACAAAGAGGAGAGGAACAGAGAGAACAGCATGGGCGTGGCAACGGATGCCAAGTGTTCACTGGGGACAGGCAAGGTGGATGCTCTGAAAGCCAGGCGGAGTAAATGGGGCTTTCCGTTTGGGTCCCCATGGAAATGGAGAGGTGGGGCATCCAGAGAAAGTTTTGGATCATGGCTATGATATGATAGCTTAGTACTTTGGAAGGTGATTCTGGACGGGTGTAGGATGGAAATGGGTGGCAAGGCTTGGGAGGTAAGATCAGGAATGTAGACTATCAGGTGTGGGGTGATAAGAAGGGCTGGGCAAGGAGGGAGGACTGGGTAGAGAGGTTTACCACCAGTGCTCTGCAGGGCCTGGGGAGCAGTCTGACCTGGGCGAGGGATCATAGGAAGGACACATTAGGTGTGAGCCTGGTTGCTGTGGAAGTACTTAGCTTACCAAAACTCAGTTCTCTGACAACCTCAGTTTCTCACACCTGAGAACCAAAGTGAAGGCAGCGTCTCTTAAGAGCCAAAAATGGCTGGCAGACCAGCCAACAAGGCCCAAGTACTTCTGACAGAAGGGTCCAGCTTAGAACCTCCTTATTCTTCTGAGGTACACTTTACAGTTACCCAGGCCTTATCAGATCAAATGCAACATATGAGGAAGAGCCCAGTAAAGTTTAAGGAGATCATCACATGTGTTGAGTTTATCTGAGGAAACATTGGTTAGAATTTTTAAAGTTTTGACCCTTGAAGTTCTACTCTATTGAAGCAAGTCCACTATAGTATTATGGTTATAATCTAATTCCCTGGTCACTATCTGTGTAATCTTGGGATTTGAGTCTGTTTGCTCATTTATAAATACTATGTATCCCACAGCACTCTTGTAAGGGTTAAATGAGATGAATGGTATAACTACTGGCAATTATAGATGAGGAACATGTCCTTCTCTGACCCTGTTGGCAAATGTCATTAGAAGAACCAAGATGTCTGGAGAGGTGTTGGTGGTGGGGGTCAGGAACACACCATTTGGTGCTGAGGAATCTAAGGTGCAGCTCTGTTTCTAGGATTGACTTGCTATGTGACTTGGGGAAGTTTCTTTCCTTTTCTTGAATGTCCTTGCCCACCTGAGCCACAGAACTCCAAAGTTCCCTGCTTCGCTGAGAACTTCTGGCAGGGTGAGGTCATTGCCATGCAGGCTCAGTGGCCTGCAGTACAGGGTGAGGGAGATGTGGGGCCCGGAGTGCCTGGGTGACCCTCTCCTGTTTCTCCCCAGACATTGCTGTGGGAGCACCATTTGAGGGCTTGGGCAAGGTGTACATCTATCACAGCAGCTCCGGGGGGCTCCTCAGGCAGCCCCAGCAGGTATGGATGCATGTGGATAAGTCTGGTACACATGTTCCCCTGGGCCTAATCCCCCAAGCTCATCTCAGACCCTGTTCCCACTGCTTGCCCTTGGCTCCAGATAATCCATGGAGAGAAACTAGGACTGCCTGGCCTCACCACCTTTGGCTACTCTCTCAGTGGGAAGATGGATGTGGATGACAATTTCTACCCAGATGTGCTAGTAGGGAGCCTGTCAGACCACATCGTGCTGCTGCGGTGAGTCTGGGGACCATGGGGGGGGGGGTTTCCTCCCTCTATTCCCATCTGTGGAGCCTCAGCTCTGCCCGTGTTCAGCACCTGGTCCATAGAAACCTGAGCCCTCCAGCCCTGGCCTAGGGCAGGCAAGAGGCGCTGATATCTGCCTGCTTTTCTTTCTTGTTCCTGCAGAGCCCGACCTGTCATCAACATCCTCCATCGAACCTTGGTGGCCAGGCCAGCTGTGCTGGACCCCTCGCTCTGCACAGCTACCTCTTGGTGAGCCTACCAGTCTGGTGTTTCCTACCTGTTCCTATGTGTGGACAGGGCCAGGAAAGGCCCCAGACCCCAGACCCTCCCCTTGGACACTCCTGATAGCCCAGACCCAAGCCCCTCCCCTTAGACACTCCTGATAGCCCAGACCCAAGCCCCTCCCCTTGCACACTCCTGATATCCCAACTTTCAGGAACTGGATTGTAGGGTCAGTATTGCCCTTACTAGCCAATGTCATTAAAAGGCAAAGTTCCTTGCAGGAGCAAATGAGTGAACACGAGGTTAGGAACTGCAGCTCTTAGCCACCTGGCTCAACGCCTAGCTGCTCATTGGTAGGGAAGGGCAGGCAGAACTCTGAGGAGTGAGGGCCAGGAGGAAGGAGGAAGAAGAATACTCTGAAGAGGTAGATGGGTGTGGAGAGATTATTAGTCGAAGTCTTAGATGGTAGTCAATTCACAGGACTTTTGAGATAATGAATGTACAAAAAAAAAGTCCTTAGCACAGTATCTGTACCTTAAGCATTAAAAAAATGTTAATTGCTAAGAAAGTGATGGTCACAACTGCAATGACCCAAAGGTCTTTGTATGAATGAGGACATTGATCTGATAGCAAAGTGGACAAAACAGAAAAATAGGGGAGCGGGTGCCAGGAGGGGACCTGGAGAGTCTGAGGTCTGGGTTCAAGACTGGCCCGGGCCATCATTGATGGTATCAGACAAGTCTGTTCCCTGGGTCTCAATTCCCGACTGGTGGCATCTAGCCTTGGTTGCTCTAGTGGGCATGGGAGAGAAGATGCCCCCAACAGCTTTGTAGATTCCCCAGTTTTTCCTTTCCCCACAATGGTTCTGAATTCCCCTTTGCCTGGTACAGGGGTGAGGGCTGGGGCCTGGCTGTCCCTCCCCCTGTGACCAGGCCTTACTGTGCATCCCCCCAACAGTGTGCAGGTGGAGCTGTGCTTTGCCTACAACCAGAGTGCTGGGAACCCCAACTACCGGCGGAATATCAGTGAGTGCTGGCCTCTGGGTGGGGGCGGGGATGCTCACCTGGTCACCCACTGACTTATTGACTGCTCTTCTGTCTGCAGCCCTGGCCTACACACTGGAGGCTGACCGGGACCGCCGCCCACCCAGGCTCCGCTTTGCCCGCAGCCAGTCAGCCATCTTCCATGGCTTCTTCTCTATGCCTGAGAAGCGCTGCCAGATCCTGGAGCTGCTGCTGATGGTGAGGGGGGAGCCATAGGGCAGGATGGGAGGTCTAGGATCTCTGGAAGAAGTGAGCCATGTCCTTTCCTGTCAAAGCTGAGGGACGGGGTCCTTCCAGAGACAGACGTCTAGTAGACCTGGATGAAGGGGGGGGGCAGCACACAGTACCTAACACATGATGGGGAGAGATTAAGCCTTGAGGTGGGGGGCTTATTACCTTTGGCCCAGTCTGGAAAGAATAGATCCCTGACTTGGGGACAAGCTCAGTCTTTTGGGCATCATGGTGTAAGGGAGAACTGGAGATCCAATAAGAAGAAGAGACCCCTCTGAGAAGGAAAAGTGCTACCTCTTGGGGTTTGGGGGAGTAGACTTCAAGATGGTGGAAAGATTCAATTTGGTGATTGGATTAGAGGGGGTTCACCTTACCTGTGGAAAGTCAGGGTAGAGAGAGCCCCAGTTCCTCAGGCTTAGTCAGGCTAGGGGTCAGAGAGGTGGGAGGTTTCAACCTAGAGGTGGCCAGGGCTGAGTTCATTCACCTCACCCTCCATTCCCAGGACAACATTCGTGATAAACTCCGTCCCATCATTATTTCCATGAATTACTCTTTACCTTTGCGGATGCCAGAGCACCCCAAGCTTGGGATGAAGTCTCTAGATGCATACCCAGTCCTCAACCAGGCACAGGCTCTGGAGAACCACACTGAGGTGAGCAGGGCCTGACCCAGGCTGGGAGGGCTGTGGGGTGCAAGGGTGCTGTGGGGCACACCCCTCAAAACTCATGTTGCCCCCAGGTCCACTTCCAGAAGGAGTGTGGGCCAGACAACAAGTGCGACAGCAACCTACAGATGCGGGCGGCTTTTGTGTCTGAGCAGCTGCAGCCCCTGAGCAGGTGGGACCTGGGTGGATCCTGTTGGCCAATTGGGAGGTATGGGGGGCTTGTTGGGTAACAGAACTGGGGCAGGGCCTCACTTGCCATAGGTGGGATGGAGTATGAGGGGAGGGACTTTAAAGAGTCAGGCAAGGGAGCTAGAGAGATGGCTCGAGAGATGGCTCAGCGGTTAAGAGCTCCGACTGCTCTTGCAGAGGACCTGGGTTCAATCCCTAGCACCCACATAGTAGATAAGAACTGTCTTTAACTCCAGTCCCAGGGGAACCTGACACCCTCTCTGACCTCCGAAACATTGCATGACACAGGTGCACAAACCTACATGCAGACAGTACACTCATACACATAAAAAAATTTAAAAAATAAATAAATAAATAAAAGAGCACTGGCCACTCTTACAGAGAACCATCTGTAGCTCCAGTTCTAGGGGATCCGAGGCCCTCTTCTGGCTTCCATGGGCACTACATGACACGGGTGTACTTCTGTGTAGGCAATACATTCAGACGCATAAAATAAAAATAATTTAAAAAGAGTCACGTAGGACTTCAGGGTGTTAGCTTCCTGAGCCCCGGAGGCCCAAGGGGCAGAGCTGAGTGGAGGTGGGGTGTGTCCTTGGGGTTGGGGCTTTTGGCTTAGTCTAGGCCTCCTCACCTCAGGTTCCAGTACAGCCGAGACACCAAGAAACTCTTCTTGAGCATCAACGTGACCAATATCCCAAGCCGTGAGCGGGCTGGGGAGGATGCCCACGAGGCCCTGCTCACCCTGGAGGTCCCTTCTGGTCTGCTGCTGTCCTCAGTCCGCCCGGTAAGTGCTCGCCACCCAGGCTCAGAGCCCAGTTGGGTACTTGCAGTATCCTTTGCCATGTGCTGGCCTCCTCCAGGGGTCAGCCACCCCTGCTGTTTCTAATCTCTAGGGCTTCTACTGTTCCATGGAAGAGGGAGGACAGGCGTAACCCCGCCCTCACTTGCTTTCTTTCCTCAGCCCGGGACCTGCCAAGCTAACGAGACCATCCTGTGTGAACTAGGAAACCCCTTCAAACGGAACCAGAAGGTGAGCCCTGGCAGGTCTTCCTTCTCCTGGGAGGGTCTCTGCTTTGCCTCTGTTAAGCTTCTAGTCTGTTATTGGCCTACTTTGAGGGATTCCTTCAAAGAATGGAGGGATGAAAGTAGAGGTGGGGGAAGGCTCATCAGGGGTTGAGAAGAGGTTGAGACTAAAAGGGGCCATAGGGAGCTGTGCCTGATTCTAGAGAAGGGAGGGACCTTCACTGCTCGCTCGCTGCCGTCTCACCCTGAATACACTGCTGCGGCTTGCCCTTTTCATCTGATGGAACATCCCAACTTCCGCTAATGACATATTAGTAGTAGTATTTTGAGACAAGGTCTCTCTTTAGCCCCAGATGATCTGGAATTCTCTATGTAAACCAGGCTAGCCTTGATCTCACAGAGATCTATTTGCCTCTGCCTCCTGAGTGCTGGGATTAAAGGTGTGCACCACTAATGTCCAGCTTTGAGATAGCTGTTTTACAGAATGGGAAACACTTAGGCTTAGAAAGTTTCAGTAACCTGCTTAAAGTTGTGCAGGTGTAGACCAATTCTCAAAGCAGCAACAGTGTCACCCAAGAAGATAAAGGGGACATAAAGTGGAGAGGGGGAGATCCCTCGCCTAGAATGGCGGGAAGAGGAGGAATCTTCCCCGCTCGACGATTGCTCGCCTGCCCCCTCTGCTGAGACCCCCACTGGGCTTCAGTGCTCTTCTGTTTCCCTAACTTTTGTGGTAGATGGAACTGATCATCATCTTCGAGATCACTGGAGTGACTCTGCACACAAGGGACCTTCAGACACAGCTGCAGCTTTCCACGTGAGTGACCAGGAAGCCACTGTGGTCAGGGCTGAGGTCACATCCTGGGGCTCCTCCCTACCACTGCATTCCCTCCTCAGGTCAAGTCACCAGGACAACCTGCGGCCCATGACCCTGACTCTGCAGGTGGACTACACGCTCCAGGCCTCACTCAGCATGTGGGTACTGCTCTGCTCCCCAGTCCTCTGTGCCTGAGCCAGGGCCCCCCTATCCTCGAGGTGCCTCCAAAACTCCACTTCTTTTTTTTTGTATTTTATTATTTTTGTTTTACATATATGAGTATATTGCTTGCATGTAGGTAGGTGCACCCATGTTGTAAAATGACCACAGAACTCCGAACTTAGAAGAGGGCATCAGATACCCTGGAACTGGAGTTACAGACAGTTGTTAGCTACTATGTGCATACAGAGAACAAAACCCAGGTCCTTTGAAAGAGCAGCAAGTGCTCTTAACCTCTGAGCCATCTCTTCAGCAATGTGTGTGTGCGCGCGCGCACGTGTGTGCAGTCATGCACATGCTATAACGTGCATGTGGAGGTCAAAGGACAACCTCCGTATTGGTTCTCACCTTCTACCTTGTCTGAGGCAAGGTGTCTGTGCTATTTGCCATCACATACAACAGACTACATATGCCAGGCTAGCCCACAAACTTCCCCAGGGATTCTCCTGTCTTCACCTCCCATCTCACCTTGGGAACACTGGGATTACATGCTTGACTTTTATATGGGTTCTGGGGATTTGAACTTGGGTCCTCATGCTTGCATGCTAAGTGCTTTACCACTGAGCCGACTCCCCAGCCACCTTACACTTCTTGAAAGCAAAGGATTTCACAGACATCTCATTGACTTTTCAACATTGCCCTGCTGGCAAATGGCGAACTGGGTCTTATACATCAGGGGAGTCACAATCAACTGGCCTTGGCGCTGCCATCCTGTCTGCTAGGGACCCAGCTTCCTGTCCCCTTTGACTCAGGTCTTTCTTACCCTAGGATGAATCATCGGTTACAGAGCTTCTTTGGTGGGACTGTGATGGGTGAGGCTGGCATGAAAACCGTGGAGGATGTGGGAAGTCCCCTCAAATATGAATTCCAGGTAAGAGCACCTCTGGGGTCCAGACTGGAGACTCTTGTGAAAGGTGATGGGAGATGGTTTGGAGTCCAAAAGTGGAAGGGTTGAGAGTTGTTGAGCTGGAGGTGGCTTTCCAAAAGCTGGTAGCCATGACACACAGGTCGTGTGTGCCCACAGGTGAGCCCAGTGGGGGAGGGGCTGGCAGCCTTGGGCACGCTGGTCCTAGGTCTTACGTGGCCCTATGAAGTTATCAATGGCAAGTGGCTGTTGTACCCTACGGAGATCACCATCCATGGCAATGGGTCCTGGCCCTGCAAACCACCTGGAGACCTTGTCAACCCTCTCAACCTTACTCTTCTTGTAAGTTCACCATAAGGGATATTCCACGTGCATCTCATTTACATTGATTGTATTTGTGTTGCATCTCATTTGCATGCTGGAGGGCAGAAAGGGCACTGTCTTTTCCCTCTCCCACCGGGCCTCTCTGGGGGCCTGACTCTCCTCGTCGTTTCCCTATCTCCCACTCCCTTCCTCATCTGCCTCTCCCTTCCCAGCAAATCTCTTCACTTTTCAGGACTCTGGAGACAAGCCACCATCTCCACAGCGCAGGAGGAGACAGCTGGACCCAGGGGGGGGCCCGGATTCCCCACCTGTCACATTAGCTGCTGCCAAAAAAGCCAAGTCTGAGACTGTGTTGGTGAGTGGGTAAGAGAGAGACAGGGAGGACTGCACGGCCTATCATAAGGTGCCTGGACAATGGGGGCCCGGGAAGCAAGGAAGGTGGGGACCACTGACCTGGAGGCCCGGGAGGCAAGGAAGGTGGGGACCACTGACCTGGAGGCCCCACTCTGAAAATGTGCTGCGGCCTAGCCCTTAGGAGCCTCCTGACAGACAAAGAGAGCATCCCACAGAAGGGACCAGAAGAGGAGCTGCCAGCTCGACTCCAAGGGCTCCCGTGCCATTGGCAGCCATTAGCTGTTTCATTAGGGCCAAGGAGAAGTGGGAGGAAATGTGGATGGGGCGCCCTCTGCAAGAAGGGAGAGCAGAGCCAGTGGACTGGGCACCCAGGGAAGGCCTAGCTGGGCGGAGGGGTTGAAAGGGTATCCTAGACGTGGAAGAGGTTTCTGAAGCTGGGCCTTACCTATCTGAGCAGGGATTGGATTTCATGTGGTTTATGTTCCCTGAATCATATGAGGTTGGCTCAGGAATGTCTCTAGGATGTATATGTAGGTAGAGGGGTATGCGTGAGCAAAAACATGAAATCAGGCCCCTTTGTCACCCAAAGGTGGGACAAAGCCTAGAAGGGTGTATGGTGAGGAACAAAGCACGAAGTCTAGATAATCCAGGCTGTCTCATGTCTGTATATCCCCTGCCCACTTCAGACCTGTGCTACTGGCCATGCCCACTGTGTGTGGCTAGAGTGCCCCATTCCTGATACCTCCAGCGTTACAAATGTGACTGTGAAGGCACGGGTGTGGAACAGCACCTTCATTGAGGTCAGTGCAGAGTTTAGAGGTCTCTGCTATTATCGGTTTGGATGGAGAGAGTGACAGGGCGGGACTGAAGTATGCATGTGTGCATGTGTGTGTGCGTGTGTGTGTGTGCGCACATGTGTGCATTCGTGTGTGTGTGCATGTGTGTTTGTGCATTCGTGTGTGCGTGTGTGTGCATGTGTGCATTCGTGTGTGTGCGTGTGCATGTGTGTGCGTGTGCATGTGTGTGCGTGTGTGTGCATTCGTGTGTGAGTGTGCGTGTGTGTGCGCACATGCACATGTGTGAATTCGTGTGTGCGTGTGTGTGCGTGTGTGTGTGCGTGTGTGTGTGTGTGTGTGTGACAGCATTCTGTTCTGCACAGCTGTGTGTTCATCACTGTGGGCCATGTTGGTGTTAGGATTCCATATCTGCAATTTGTCTTCCAAAGTGCCCTCTCTCTGTCCACTGTGTTCTGTGTCTGTGCCTTGCCCTGTTCGTTCCCCGGGCCAGCAGGCTTCCTCTTTGTCTCTGCATGTGAACTCTGTTCAGCCTTTGAAGTCTCGGTCAACCTTCACCCCACATCCCTGAGGCCCTATCTAACTTCAACAGCTAAAGCGCCTTCCTCCTGAACACCACAGAAACATGTCTTGCTTACTTGGGTTATGGTTATTCTTGAGCCAGGCTTCTCTTGCCATCTAATCCAAACCTTTTCTGTGGCGATCGTCAATCTTTTCTGGCCTGTGCGCTTGGCTCCTACTCTGTTTCCACCATTGGAGCACAAAAGCCACCGTAGGCAAACGAAGGGGCTGTGTCTATGGGCCAAAAATGCTTTATTTACAAAAGCAGCTGCTGGTAGGCAGTTCATAGGCCTAACCTAGACTGCGACCTTCATTGTCTCCAGTAAAGGGCCTAATGTATGCATGAGTAACGTGCACTGCACTTGTATTTGGAGGAGGCCAGGTGACAGATCCTTAGGGGTACTGCTTAAGAATGCAGCCTGGCAGGAGAGGGGGGTAGTCAGGTGAGGAGGGGGTAGTCAGGTGAGGAGGGGTTAGTCAGGTGAGGAGGGGGTAGTCAGGTGAGGAGGGGGTAGTCAGGTGAGGAGGGGTAGTCAGGTGAGGAGGGGGTAGTCAGGTGAGGAGGGGGTAGTCAGGTGAGGAGGCTCAGAGGGCTTTCACCTGCTGGTTTTGACCCTTCTGTCTCCCTTCTAGGATTACAAAGACTTTGACCGAGTCAGGGTAGATGGCTGGGCTACTTTGTTCCTGCGAACCAGCACCCCTACCATCAACATGGAAAACAAGACCACATGGGTAAGTGGGTGTGTTAACAAGGGGCAGCAAGCTTGGGCCAGGACACTAAGCACAAGCACGGAACATCTTTAAGAGAACACTGAAGGGGGCCTCATTGTACAGGTCTGGAATCCCAGACTTCTTGGGATGCTGAAGCAAGAGGATGATGAGTCAGTCTCAGGCTTGCTTGGGCTATCATCAAGTGAGTTCAAGACCAGCCTGGATAAGTGAAGGATATCTGCCTCAAAATTAAAAGAAGGGGTTGGGGAAATGGCTCAGAGAGTAAAGGCCCTGCCCCACAAGCATGAAATTACAAGTTTGGATCCCTAGCTTCCACGTAAAAACAGGACATGGTGACACACACCTATGAGCCCAGCTCTGAGAGGACAGAGACAGGGATCATGTGGGCTTGCTAGCCCTCCAGTCTAGCCCAAATGGCAGGTTATGCTGGTTCAGTGAGAGACTCTGTCTCAAAAATAAGGTAGAGAATGACAGAGAAAATCACCTGGTATCAATCTTTGACCTCTTAAAAGCCATACAGGGACACACAGGTGCACACACAAGTAAACAGTAAAACAGAGGTGGGTTGGAGAGTTTACTTGGTGGTTAAGAGTGTGCACTGCTCGTGCGGAGGATCTGAGTTCAGCTCCTGGCCGGCAACCCACAGTTTCCTGCAATTCCAATGCTAGGGGGTCCAACACTTTCCTTTGTTTCCTGTGGATACTGCACTCATGTGTGTGCGTGCGTGCGTGTGTGTGTGTGTGTGTGTGTGTGTGTGTGTACATACAGAGACACATACACATGAATCAAAAATGAAAAAATATTGAAAAAGAGGGAGGGAGCTGATGATATAGCTCAGTGGTAGTGCCTAGCGTGTACTAGCTGATGACGTGGCTCAGTGGCAGTGCCTAGCATGTACTAGCCGATAATGTGGCTCAGTGGTAGTGCCTAGTGTGCACTAGCTGATGACGTGGCTCAGTGGCAGTGCCTAGCATATACTAGCTGATGACGTGGCTCAGTGGTAGTGCCTAGCATGTACAAACTGACAACGTGGCTCAGTGGTAGTGCCTAGCGTGCACAAGCTGACGACGTGGCTCAGTGGTAGTGCCTAGTGTGCACAAGCTGACAATGTGGCTCCATGGCAGTGCCTAGCATGTACTAGATGACGACGTGGCTCAGTGGTAGTGCCTAGCATGTACTAGCTGACGATGTGGCTCAGTGATAGTGCCTAGTGTGCACAAGCTGATGTGGCTCAGTGGTAGTGCCTAGCATGTATTAGCTGATGACGTGGCTCAGTGATAGTGCCTAGTGTGCACAAGCTGACCACGTGGCTCAGTGATAGTACCTAGCATGCACAAGCTGACCACGTGGCTCAGTGGTAGTGCCTAGTGTGCACAAGCTGACAATGTGGCTCCACTCAGTGGTAGTGCCTAGTGTGTACTGGCTGACAATATGGCTCAGTGGTAGTGCCTAGCATGCACAAGCTGATGACGTGGCTCAGTGGTAGTGCCTAGTGTGTACTAGCTGATGACATGGCTCAGTGGTAGTACCTAGCATGCACAAGCTGACCACATGGCCCAGTGGTAGTGCCTAGTGTGTACTAGCTGATGACATGGCTCAGTGGTAGTACCTAGCATGCACAAGCTGACCACGTGGCCCAGTGGTAGTGCCTAGCATGTACTAACTGACAATGTGGCTCAGTGGTAGTGCCTAGCGTGCACTAGCTGATGATGTGGCTCAGTGGTAGTGCCTAGCATGTACTAGCTGATGATGTGGCTCAGTGATAGTGCCTAATGTGCACAAGCTGACCACGTGGCTCAGTGGTAGTGCCTGGCATGCACAAGCTGATGACGTGGTTCAGTGGTAGTGCCTAGTGTGCACAAGCTAACCACGTGGCTCAGTGGTAGTGCCTGGCATGCACAAGCTGATGATGTGGCTCAGTGGTATTGCCTAGCATGCACAAGCTGACAATGTGGCTCCACTCAGTGGTAGTGCCTAGCGTGTACTAGCTGACAATATGGCTCAGTGGTAGTGCCTAGCATGCACAAGCTGACGACATGGCTCAGTGGTAGTGCCTAGTGTATACTAGCTGATGACGTGGCTCAGTGGTAGTACCTAGCATGCACAAGCTGACCACATGGCCCAGTGGTAGTGCCTAGTGTGTACTAGCTGATGACATGGCTCAGTGGTAGTACCTAGCATGCACAAGCTGACCACGTGGCCCAGTGGTAGTGCCTAGCATGTACTAACTGACAATGTGGCTCAGTGGTAGTGCCTAGCGTGCACTAGCTGATGATGTGGCTCAGTGGTAGTGCCTAGCATGTACTAGCTGATGATGTGGCTCAGTGATAGTGCCTAATGTGCACAAGCTGACCACGTGGCTCAGTGGTAGTGCCTGGCATGCACAAGCTGATGACGTGGTTCAGTGGTAGTGCCTAGTGTGCACAAGCTAACCACGTGGCTCAGTGGTAGTGCCTGGCATGCACAAGCTGATGATGTGGCTCAGTGGTATTGCCTAGCATGCACAAGCTGACAATGTGGCTCCACTCAGTGGTAGTGCCTAGCGTGTACTAGCTGACAATATGGCTCAGTGGTAGTGCCTAGCATGCACAAGCTGACGACATGGCTCAGTGGTAGTGCCTAGTGTATACTAGCTGATGACGTGGCTCAGTGGTAGTACCTAGCATGCACAAGCTGACCACATGGCCCAGTGGTAGTGCCTAGCGTGTACTAGCTGATGATGTGGCTCAGTGGTAGTGCCTAGTGTGCACTAGCTGACGATGTGGCTCAGTGGTAGTGCCTAGCATGTACTAGCTGATAACGTGGCTCAGTGGTAGTGCCTAGCGTGCACTAACTGACGAAGTGGCTCAGTGGTAGTGCCTAGCATGTACTAGCCGATGATGTGTCTCAGTGGTAGTGCCTAGCGTGTCTCAGTGGTAGTGCCTAGTGTGCACAAGCTGACGACGTGGCTTAGTGATAGTGCCTAGCATGCACTAGCTGATGACATGACTCAGTGATAGTGCCTAGCATGCACAAGGCCCTGGGTTCAGTCCCCAGTACTACACAATCACATATACACACAAAGAACAGGTTGACACACTTCAGATACGTGGTTCTCAGTCTCAGCAACACAACACATTACAATTGTCGGGGAGGCTTCTACTGTTGGGACTATATCCTGAAGTGATTAAGTCTGGTCCCTGGGCAGGGAACATGGTATTGGGGTGTTTAGGAGGTATGGAGGTGATACTGGAGTGTGGCAGAGAAGACAACCATGCTTACTTAATGTGTCCCACTGCTCCGGGAAGAATAGGGCTGGGGTTGGATCTATTTTATGGCTGAGGGAATTGTGGTCCAGAGAAATTGAGTAACCTGCCTGCGGTGGCACGGCTTGTCAGGGGCTGTCCAGGGTCTCTGGATTGTCTCCCGCCTTGTTGTACCCACTGTGAATACATGAGGTTCTGACAGAGAAGCAGCATAAACAGGCTGAGCTGAAGCTCCAGCAGGACAGTGGCCAGTGTGCGCGGGCACGACCAGCCACAGGGCAGGGGAGGAGCCGTGTATGCTGTCAGGCCCAGTAAGTCAGGGAGCTCAACAGAAGATCCAGGTATCAGCACGGATAGGCTACCTCCATGCTAGCAATAACCAATCAAAAATATGGTTTATGAACCTGGAGTGGTAGAGAGTCTGTAGTTCCAGGGCCTTGGGAGGCTGAGGTAGCACAATTCTCTGAGCTCAGGAATTCAAGATCAGTGTTAGGCAACATAGTGAGACATTGTCTCAAAAAGTAAATAAATAAAATAAATGATAATGAGGTGGGTGTAGTGTAGTACTGCAGGACTAGGGCAGGAAGATCAGCATAAGTTGAGGTCAGCCTGGGCTACATATTGAGTTCAAGGCTAGGCTGGGCTACATAGCAAGACTCTATCTCAAAAAAACAAACAAAACAAAAACAGAAACAAACAAACAAACAAACAAACAAAAAAAAAAAACCCAAGAGGCACTAGAGAGATGGCTCAGCGGTTAAGAGCACTGGCTGCTCTTACAGAGGACCTGGGTTCAGTTCCCAGCACCTACATGGTAGCTAACAACCACCCATAACTCCAGTTCTAGGGGGATCTGATCCCCTCTTCTGACTTCTGCAAGCATTGCATAACATGGGTGCACTTACATACATGCAGGCAATACACTTGTACACATAAAATAAAATAATAAAATATTTTTTTAAAAACCAAACCAGCCGGGCGTGGAGGCGCACACCTTTAGTCCTAGTGCTTGGGAGGCAGAGGCAGGCGGATCTTTGTGAGTTCAAGGCCAGCCTGGTCTACAGAGCGAATTCCAGAACAGCTGGGGCTACAGGGAGACCCTGTCTCAAAAAGACAAAAAAAAAAAATTAGCCAAGTAAACAAACCCTGAACAATAACAGTAAAATATGTATGTATACCTGGAAAGATCTAGAATGCCTTGGAGTACAACAGAAACTTAAGTGATGGGTAGAAAAAGTCAACATTATCTGTTAGGTCTTTCCAAATTATTATTTATTTATTTTTATTTTTTATTTTTTGGTCTTTTCGAGACAGGGTCTCCCTGTAGTCCCAGCTGTCCTGGAACTCACTCTGTAGACCAGGCTGGCCTTGAACTCACAAAAATCTGCCTGTCTCTGCCTCCCAAGTGCTAGGATTAAAGGCGTGCACCAGCACACCGGGCAGGTCTTTCCAAATTATTTCAGTCCAAGTAGGATTCGAAGCTTGAAAGAAAAAAACAACAAAGACTTAATTCTAGGTTACATCTAGAATAATAAATAAACATATACATATAAATAAACAAAATCTTTACTGTGAAAAAGATTTAAGTGATGATAATAGGAGGTACATATAGGAAGATAAATAGAAGATTGGTGAAATACATTACGACCTATTTCCCAAAATAAACCAGTGTGATGTAGAAGAGGTGGAGGAGGGGCCAGGAAGATCAGTGCGATAGAAATTGAGTTTATGATACAGACTTTTTTTTTTTTTTTTTTTTTTTTTTTGTGTGTGTGTGTCTTTTTGAGACAGGTCTCTCTATAGCCCACAGCTGCCTGGAACTCGCTCTTGGTATAGACCAGGCTGTCCTTGAACTTCACAAAGATCCGCCTGCCTCTGCCTCCCGAGTGCTAGGATTAAAAGGCATGCGCCACACGCCCGGCAACTTCATTATTTTTTTTTTTCACATTTTTTTTTAAATTTATTTATTTTATTTTTAATTTTATTTTATTTCGGTATGTGTATCAATGTACTGTCTGCATGCAGGTTTGTGCACCCGTGTCGTGCAATGCCGCGGAGGTCAGAAGAGGGTCTCAGATTCCCCTGGAACTGGAGTTCTCCTGGAATTGGAGTTTCAGACGGCTCTCGGCCGCCATGTGGGTGCTGGGGATCGAACCCGGGTCCTCTGTAAGAGCGGTCGGCGCTCTTAACCGCTAGGCCATCTCTCCAGCCCCAACTTCATTATTTTTAAAAAATTATTTTTTTTGGTATTTTTGAGACAGGGTCTCCCTTTAGTCCCAGCTAACCTGGAGCTCTCTATGTAGACTAGGCTAGCCTTGAACTGACAGAGATCCGCCCGCCTCTGCCTCCCAAGTTCTAGGATTAAAGGCGTGTGCCACCATGCCTGGCCAGCCCGAATTTTTAGTCAGAGGAAAAAGAAAGATTACTAGCTGGATGTGGTAGCACATACCTACAATTCTGGAACTCAGGGGCCAAGGAGTAGGAGTTTAAGATATTATTAGGTACTGTTGGAAGAAAACATTTGAGAAATAAATATCTATCTCATGCCATTAACAAAAATACCTTGAGGTTAAGTGAAATATTTAAATATTTAAATTAAATGTGTGCCAAAATAAAAGACAGAATAATTTGGTAGTAATATTTAATTATGGGGAAAGGGAGTTGTTTCTTTAATAAAACATTATTACAGTTGTTTATTTAGGGGTGTGTCTGCCATAGTGTGAGTGTGGAGATCAGAGGACAACTTGAGGGAGTCAGTTCTCTTCTTCTACCATATGGTCCCTAGGATCAAACTCAGGTGGTAAGGTGTGGCAGCCATCTTATTTGTTTGTTAGGGGAAATAAGATTTCACTACATAGCTGAAGCTAGTAATAAACGTTTACAGCAATCCTTCTACCTCCACCTCCCAAGTATTAGTACTAGACACGTGAGCCAGCCACCTGGAGTGAGTTACTTTATTAAAGCCAAAAGTCAAAAGTAAAAATCTGATGAATTAGACTATGTGAAATTTTAAACCTGTATACAAGGAGATGATAAAGGACAAAGAAGGTTTAAAGCATATAGACAAAATGTTCATGTATTTAACATTTCAAAATAAAATATAAAATAAAAAGGCAACATATGCAAAGTAAGATATAAATATTCAACTTATAAAGAAATAAAAAACGGGGCTGGAGAGATGGCTCAGTGGTTAAGAGCACCGACTGCTCTTGCAGAGGACCCGGGTTCAATTTCCAGCACCCACATGGTGGCTAAGAACCGTCTTAACTGCAGTTCTGGGGAAATCTGACACTCTCTTCTGACCTCTGCAGCATTGCATGACATGGGTGCACCTACTTACATGCAGACAGTACACTCATACACATAAAAAAAAGTAAAAAAAATAAATAAATAAATAAAAAATAAAAATAGCCAGAGTGGCTGGGCATGGTGGCACATGCCTTTAATCCTAGCATTTGGGAGGCAGAAGCAGGCAGATCTCTGTGAGTTCAAGGCCACTCTGACCTGATCTACATAGTGAGTTCTAGGCTAGTTGGGGCTATAGGGAGACCCTGTCTCAAAAAAAGAAGCCAAAAAAGCCAGAGTGATGGCTCAGCAGTTTTGAGCACATACTATTCTTGCAGAGGTCCTGAGTTCAGTTCCACTATCCATGTCAGGTGGCACATCTTCTGGCTTCCACAGCTGCTTATACCCCTGTGTACAGACCCTACCCTCAATTTTAATAAAAATAAAATCTTTTTTATTTCAAAGCCAATTTTAAAAATTCATATATATATATTTTTTTTTATCAAATCTAGACCGGTGTCCCCTACCCTATCCCCCCACCCCACTAGAGCTCATGCATTCTGCCAAACATGCTTTTCATCTCTTTCTCAGTCTTTCTCAATATTCTCCATGTGGACTAAGTTGACTGTTTTGAGCAGAAGTTCACTGTTTCAGTCAGTTCTTTGATGCAGTCCTTTCTGTTGTTGTTGTTGTTGTTTCCAATATGCATTATGCCCAACTGCTTTGGACAAAAGCTCAGGGGGCCCTACACAAGAAATACTTACAACTAGGTAATTGGCACTAGCATCCACAGATGAGGGATACCATTCGTCGTTTGTTTTTCTGGGACTGTGTTACTTCACTCAGCATGATGTCCTCTAGCTCCAGCCATTTTCCTGCAAAGCTCATGATGTCGTCTTTCTTTACTGCTGCATAGAACTCCATTGTGTAGATGTACCACATTTTCTCTATCCATTCGTCAGTTGAGGGGCATTTAGGTTGGTTCCAGCTCTTTGCTATTGTGAAGAGAGCTGAAATAAACATGGCCGTGCATGTATCTCTGTGGTGGCGTAAGTCTTGAGGGTACATGCCCAGGAGTGGTATGGCTGGGTCGGGTGGCAAGTTCATTCCAAGTCTTCCAAGGGTTCTCCACACTGCTTTCCATAGTGGCTGTACGAGTTTACATTCCCACCAGCAGTGGATGAGTGTTCCCCTTTCCCCACAACCTCTCCAGCACTTGGTATCATTTGTTTTCTTGATCCTAGCCAGTCTTATTGGAGTAAGATGATATCTTAAAGTGGTTTTCATTTGCATTTCCTTAATGATTAGTGATGTTGAGCAGTTCTTGAGGTGTTTCTCAGACATCTCTAATTCCTCGCTTGTGAAGTCTCTGTTCAGTTCTTTGCTCCATCTATTGAGCGGGTCATTTGTTTTCTTTTTTCTTTGTTTTTTGAGTAGTTTATATATTCTGGAAATCAATGCTTTGTCAGATGTATCTGCAGTGAAGGTTTCCTCCCACTCTGTGGGATTTCTCTTCACTTCCTTGATTGTTTCTTTTGATGTACAGAAGCTTTTGAGTTTGATGAGGTCCCATTTGTCAATTGTCGACCTTAATTCTTGTGCAGCTGCTGTCTGATTTAGGAAGTCTTTTCCTACGCCTATGTCTTGTAGTCTGCTGCCAACTTTTTCTTCTATCACCTTCAGAGTTTGGGGTTTCACGTTGAGGTCTTTAATCCATCTGGAGTTGACTTTTGTACAGGGTGAGAGGTAGGGGTTTAATTTCATTCTTCTACAAGTGGTGATCCAGTTTTGCCAACACCACTTGCTGAAGATGCTGTCTTTTCTCCATTGTGGTTTCTTGGCCCCCTTGTCAAATATGAGATGGCTGAAATTGTATGTGCTCAGATTTGGATCTTCGGTTTTGTTCCATTGGTCAACAGGTCTGTTTTTGTGCCAGTACCAGGCTGTTTTTATGACTATAGCCCTGTAGTATAGTTTAAAATCTGGTATAGAGATCCCTCCTGTGTAGCTCTTTTCACTCAGGATTGATTTGGCTATTCGGGGTCTTTTGTTTTTCCAAATGAATTTAAGAACTTTTGTTTCCAAGCCTGTGAAGAAACTCTTGGGGATTTTGATTGGGATTGCATTAAATCTATACAAGAGTTTTGGTAAAATGGACATTTTTACAATGTTAATTTTCCCAATCCATGAGCATGGGAGGTTTTTCCATCTTCTGAGGTCTTCTTCAATTTCTTTCTTTAAGGGTTTAAAATTTTTGTTGTAGAGGTCTTTGGTGTCTTTGGTTAGGTTTGTTCCTAGGTATCTTATTGTTTTTGAGGCTATTGTGAGTGGGAAGGTCTCTTTGAATTCTTTCTCCAGTTGCTTGTTCTTGGTGTAAAGAAAGGCCATTGATTTTTTAAGGTTAATTTTGTATCCTGCCACTTTGCTGAAGCTGTTAATCGTTTCTAGGAGTTTTCTGGTGGAGTTTTTAGCATCCCTTAAGTAAACAATCATATCATCAGCAAATAGGGATAGCTTGACTTCCTCTTTTCCAATTAGTACTCCTTTAATTTCCTTTTCTTGCCTTATTGCTCTAGCAAGTGTTTCAAGCACTATATTGAAGAGGAGTGGTGACAGGGGGCAGCCTTGCCGAGTTCCTACCTTTAAAGGGAATGTTTCTGTCATTTCCCCATTTAGGATGATATTGGCTGTGGGTTTCCTGTATATGGCTTTGATTACATTGAGGAATGATCCCTCCAATCCAATTCCTTCTAGGACTTTAAGCATGAAGGGATGCTGGATTTTGTCAAAGGCTTTTTCAGCATCAATTGAGATGATGGTGTGGTTTTTGTCTTTCATTCCATTTATGTGTTTGATGATGTTTATTGATTTTCGTATGTTGAACCATCCCTGCATCTCTGGTATGAATCCAACTTGGTCATGATGGATGATCTTCTTGATGTGGGTCTGTAATGTGATTTTCCAGTATCCTGTTTAGAATTTTGGCATCTGTATTCATTAGTGAGATGGGTCTGTAATTCTCCTTTTTAGTTGTATCTTTGCCTGGTTTTGGTAATAGAGTGATGCTGGCTTCATAGAAGGAATTTGGGGGAATTCCCTCTGTATCCTTCTAAACAATTTCAGTAATAATGGTTGTAGGTCTTTTTGAAATGTTTTATAGAATTCTGCCGTGAAACCATCTGGGCCTGGGCTTTTTTTAGTTGGGAGGTTTCTTATTACATCTTCAATTTCCTCATGTATTATGGGTCTGTTTAAGCTGTTGATCTCTTCTTGGTTGAGCTTTGGTGATTCCCAGGATTTCAGGTATTCATCCATTTCTTCTAGTTTTCAAACTTGGTAGAGTATAGGTTTTTGAAGTATTCCCATATCACATCTCAAGACTCACACATCCCTACTTTTTATTTATTTATTTGTTTGTTTATTTGTCTATCTATCTATCTATCTATCTATCTATCTATCTATCTATCTATCTATTTTGGTGTTTTTGAGACAGGGTCTCCCTGTAGCCCCAGCTGTCCTAGAACTCACTCTGTAGACCAGGGTGGCCTGAACTCACAAAGATCCGCCTGCCTCTCCCTCCCAAGTGCTGGGATTAAAGGCATGTACCACCACGCCCGGCTACAACCCTACCTTTTATACCAGCTGGGAGGATAACTCTGCCCCCATAGCCACAAAAGCCAATTAAGCCAAAGACAACTGGATTAACTAGATTAAGTCAATCAACAGTCAGCCTTGCTGAAGTACCCAGTTCCTACCTACCTTCCTGCACTTCAGCTGGTCTTGGGAGATCTCCAAAATCTTTTCTAAAAAGAAATAAAATAATGAAGAGTCATCTGCCTATCTGATTGGAAAATACTAAAAAGAGTGTCTCTTGCTGCTAGATGGTGGAAAATGCTACTGACTGGTGTATAAATTGGTGGTTCCTTTCTAGAGATGAATTTGTCAATATCCATTAAAATTTAAAGCATCCATTTCCTTTGATCTAGCACATGATAATATATCTCAAGGATCTAATAGGACAAATATACAAAGATAAATATATGGGGGTATTTTAGAGCATTGTTAATAAGGGCAGGGAATTGGAAGCAAGCTAAGTGTTTGTCAGTAGGAGATTGGTTCAATAAAATGTGGTCCATTCCTACAGTGACTATGCAGCCCTCAGAAGAGATCAAGTTGGCCTTCATCAATTGACAGGAAAAGATGATATTAAGCAGAAAAAAAAAGAATCTTGCAGAAGTGTGTGACTCCATTAATATAGGTCAAATATATTAAAAAATATGGAGGCAGCTAAGGAGGTAGAAGTTGGAGGCCAGCCTGAGCTATAGTGAGACTTTTTCACAAAAAAGAAAGAAAATAAAAGAAATGAAAAAGAAAAAGACTCAGCACCTATTCATTTTTGTTTTTCATTTTTCGAGACAGGGTCTCATGTAGGCTGGCCTCAGACTCACTATATAGTAGAGAGTAGCCTTGAACTCCTGATCCTCCTGCTAGATCACCCACATGTGCCATAGTGGGTGGCTTGAATGTACTATTCATTGTGGAGAGAATTGTTTCTAGAGCATCAAATTATTAGGAACCTTTCATTTTCTCCAAATTGTTTTCTAAAATCAAAATAACTTTAAGGGGCTGGAGAACGGGTTCAGTGGTTAAGGGCACTTGCTGGACCAGAGTTTGGTTCCCAGTGCCTGCACGTCGTCTCACAGCCAGCTGTAACTCCAGTTTCAGGGGTTCTGATGCCCTCTTCTGGTCTCTACTAGCACTGCATGCACTTGGTACACAAATACATGCAAAACACTCACACACATAAAATTTTAAAGATCTCTCTCTCTCTCTTTTTTTTTTTTTTTTTTTTTTTTTTTTTTTTTTTGGTCTTTTTTGAGACAGGGTCTCCCTGTAGCCCCAGCTAGCCTGGATAAATTTTAAAGATAAAAATATAATTTTCCAGGTGTAGTGGTGCACGCCTTTATTCCCAGCATTAGGGAGGCAGAGGCAGGAGATCTCTGTGAGTTCGAGGCCAGCCTGGTCTACATAGCAAGCTCCAGGCCAGCTGGGACTAAAGGGTGACTGTCTTAAAAAGACCAAAAAAAAGGGCTGGAGAGATGGCCTAGTGGTTGAGAGCGTCGACTGCTCTTGCAGAGGACCCAGGTTCAATCCCCAGTACCCACATGGTGGCTGAAAATCATCTTTAGCTCTAGTTCCAGTGGAGTCTGACACCCTCTTCTGACCTCTGAGGCATTGCACAACACAGGTGCACTAACCTACATGCAGACAGTACATTCATACACATAAAAAAATTAAAAAAAATTTTTTTAAAGACCAAAAAAAAAAAAGTTAAAAAATAATTTTAAGCCAGGCATGGTTGTGCAGTCCTTTAGTTCTAGGACTCAGGAGGCAGAGGCAGGTGAGATCCATGCCAGGCCAGCTGCAGCTACAGATGTTGCAAAAAAAATTTTCTTTTGAAGAAGTGAAAATCAAGCTATCTAGACAAGTTCTACTGCAAAAACTGGAAATCCTTATCAGCGTGGATCAAATGTATTAAAATATCTGACTTTTTTGAGCCTCATGCTCAGTCAATGAACAGTCTATGGAAATATCCTAGAATGAAAAAGGAAAAAAATCTAAAGCATTTCTGGTCCTAAGCATTTCAGGGATACTGTCTAAATTCATGCATACCCCAAAACACACATGTCCATTGTAGGTAGGGGATGAAAAACACTGCTCATGCTATGCATTGTATATACTTTTCTATGTAGCAGGAGTCACTATGAGCAGTCCACTCATACTAAACACATTTAATCCTCTCTAGCAGCCTATGAGGTAAGGAACTATAATTCCCAATTTACAGATGAACACAGTACACATCTAGTGATCAGCACAACTGGCCTCGAACTCAAAGCAGTGTAGCTCTTGAACCCAGGGCCCCTTTGTTGTGCTATGAAGTAGGCATTCTGCTCTTCACCAGGGAACATGAAACATTTAGAGAGATGAAATTACTAGTCCAAGGTCACGTAGCTCTTCAGGCATGGAGCTGCTGTGCAAGCCCAGGTGTTTGGGTCACAAACCCAGATCCCAGGCGCCTACGTGATTGGAGGCTGGTTCACTGGCCAGGTCTGTGTGCTCAAAAAAGACCAAAAAAAAAAAAAAAAAAAAAAAAAAAAAAAAAAAAAAAAAAAGAAGCAGGACTTGCGGAAGTTGGTGAGGCCCACTGCTGAGGCCTTTTCTAGTCCCCGGCTGCCCCCTACTGGCTATAGGTCAAACAGCAGGACTCTGGGCCCAGTTGGGACTGAGAGGGTAAGGGGACCTCAGCGGACAGCCCCTGGGCTGAGTCCCATCTCTAACCTCTGCAGTTCTCGGTGGACATTGACTCGGAACTGGTGGAGGAGCTGCCGGCTGAGATCGAGCTGTGGGTGGTGCTTGTGGCTGTGAGCGCTGGCCTCCTGCTGCTGGGCCTCATCATCCTCCTGCTGTGGAAGGTAGAGACTTACAGCCAATCTAGGGCCTCCCACTTTCCACCTCCTGCCCCACAGCTCACCGTCCCCCCATCCCATGGCACCACATCCCATTCTTCGTTTTCGCTGTCCCTCCCCAGATTCCGCACCCCCCAAGTTTCCAGTCCCACTTCTGCCTGGGTTAAATGGGTGAGCTGCAGGCCACAAAAGGAAACCCAGGAACTCTGGTGTCTGGTACCCGTTAAGCTGGGTCCAGGACTCAGCTATCCAGGCTCCCAGCTCTAAACCCCAGCTCCCTAAGTGCTGCCGGCCAGGTCCCCAGCACCCCTGATGGCTGTCCCACCTCCTCCCTCCAGTGCGGCTTCTTCAAGCGAGCCCGCACTCGCGCCCTGTATGAAGCTAAGAGGCAGAAGGCTGAGATGAAGAGCCAGCCGTCAGAGACGGAGAGGCTGACCGATGACTACTGAGGGGGCAGTCCCGACCCCGGCCCACCCGGGTAACATGGCCTATGGGGCCTTCTTCCCAGTGCCTGGCTGGCCAGGGCTGTGATTCTGTCTGTCTGCTCTTCTTGCCTTAGGGCCTGCTTGGATCTCACCTGTTCCACTATTACCTCAAAGCACAGGCTGCTCTGCCTCAGTGTCCCCTGTAGCCCCACTCCCATGTGGCTGTCGTGGGCTTGGAACCCCAAGAACATGCCATAAAATTCTTCCTAGGAGTGTGCTGCTTTCCTAGCACTGGAAAAGGGTCATAGCCAGGCTAGGCCTGCGCTGCCCAACCACCAGGCAGGCCTACAATGACTAAGTTGCACCCTGTACCCCATGGAAGGAGAGAGCACGGAGAGTTGGAACCTTTTTGTCTCGAGTCCCACCATCTCCCCAGGACACCATCTCCCCCTCCTCTAGCCATGGTCGTTGACAAGTCTCCCCCTTTTCCTGACCACTCTGCCTATGGTCTCTGCAGCCGCTTGGTCTCCACCTGCCTCCGCCCTCCTCCCTGCCTTCCTTAAATCCTTCTTCCTTTGGGCCTGCTGGGGTGGGCTTCATCCTCCCATCTCACAGTGTGGTGGGGATGTTTGAGTCAAAGCCTGGTTCTGGGGACCACGGGGTAGGGTGCCTGGGCATGTCTTCCCCTTGAAGGCTAGGTACTGACACAAGTTCTCTTCTGCTCAAACTCCAGTGTGACTTCTTTAAGCGAACCCGCTACTACCGAATCATGCCCAAGTACCATGCAGTACGTATCCGTGAGGAGGAGCGCTACCCACCTCTGGGGAGCACCCTGCCCACTAAGAAGCACTGGGTCACCAGCTGGCAGATTCGGGATCGATACTACTGATGCCTCCATGATATCCCTCTTGGTGTCCCCTTCCTTCCTATTTATCATAACTTATGACTCTGACAGTCCTCAGGGGACACACATTTCGCTGGCACCAGAAGGCTCAGACCCGTACCCCTCTTCAGTGCAAGCATGTTTTCTGGGGGTCCCAAGATGCCTTTCAAGACCTCTCAACGGTGAGCATAACATAGCTCTGTGCCCTGGACACACACAAGGCCTACTGCTCATGGCTTGTTCTGATGTACCATGGAGGGTGCCACGTCCCAGCCTCTGTCTGTGCCAAAACCAAGCCAACGGGCCTCTACTGGAGCCAGAAGGAAAAGATTCCCAATGTGGTGACACCACCCCCTCTACACTGGATCCACCTTGAGCCATTGTCACAGGACTGACTTTTGGTGCCCAGAGTAAAACTACTGACAAGAAGCAGCCCATCGGGCCCAGCTGCAGCTCCCAAGCACATGGGAAAGCAGGGCCCTGCCAGGAGCTGTCCGAGGGACGCTCTGATGACCTGCCAGGAGCTGTCTGAGGGACGCTCGAATGACCTGCCTGCCCAGACCTGGAAGCAGTGAACTAGAAAGCAGGTCCCCAGCACGGGCCGGGCCGTATGAATGGATCTCCAAAGCCCCTCCCTGGTCACAGATAGAGGGAGCTGGCAGGAAATGCAGCCCAAGGGAACAAAGAGAAACCATAAACAGCCTGGACACACTGTGCTGGGACTGATCCGGAGCATGGTGGCATCCTTCAAAGACCAGGGGACCAGCCCTGCCCAGCAGGTATTGGCAGGATGCAGAGGAGAGCCTTCTGACCTCAGCCTGGGCAAGGCCTGGAGAAACTCTACAAGACCACGTGGGGTGTGATACTTGAATGTACAACAGGGGAGCGCTCGACCCCTGCCCCAGCTGGCCAGACTCACTCTGTTCCCTTTGATCATGGAGGTGATGTTCTGAGCTGCCTGTGGATTTCTGTGCAACCTAGCTCTACCCTCTCCTGGGGCTGTGTCCCAAGGCCCATTTTAGCAGTGATGGCTGGTTCCCGGGTCCGTTTCTAAGCACTGCCCGCAGGCAGGCCCACTTCCCATCCCTGCCCCTCCACGGTACTGTAGCAGTCCTCATCCCTTGTGCCTTCTTTGTATATGGGCTTCTCACTACAACAATAAACAACTCCCCATTTGTACTGCTGCATCTGCTTCGACCCGCCCCCTAGCCCTGACCAATCTCAGTTCATTCTGGAGGAGTGGGTGATGACTGCCCACAGCTGATCCCTGGGTGGATCAGGTCAGATGGTGAGGATGTGGGGGCCTCGACGGTGAAAATCCATAGAGGAGCCAGCAACCCCTGATATCAAGGATGCCTCTGTCTACTGGCTGGTCATAGAAACCTAAATGAGATCCAAAAGCTCAGGTGAGGGAACAGACCAGAGTAGCTCAGTAGGCATCCCAACTGGCTTCTTGGAAGCCATGTGCTGGCCTGGGTAGTCAGGAGAAGGGTGTGCAGGGACAGGAAGAGGTGGGAGCTGAGCTCAGGTAAGAGCCTCCTTTCTACTTCATTTCTCCATCACCACACTTGGGTAGCACAGGAGGCTATCAGAAGGCAAGCCTGTGAGTAAGGCTGTAAAGGCTGAGGACAGGGTGTCCACCCCCAGCCTCCAGGCAGTCCCCAGTGCTCCAGTCTTTTGGAAACTCTGCAGGAGTCTGGGCTGTGAGCTTATACATGGCCATATCCTTGAGATGTCAGCCACTCTCTGCACCCCCCCCCCACATTTCCAGGGGTTCCTGGAACATTCTTTGCCCACCCTAGCTGCTGATCTCTGATCTCCATCCATGCAGGCCTCAGGGAGGGAGGGAGGCTGCCTCCCCTTGAGTTGTTTACACTACGCTGTGGTGTAGATCCTGCTGTTGACTCTAGAATTGTGTGATCTCACTGAAGGCTGGATGGTAGTCACTACTCAGAGAAGTCTAGAGGCAGATCCCAATTCTGCTCTTCTCAGACTCCACAGCCCCATGCTATTGTGGGAGGTTCCTCTTCATATATACCTGGGTTTCTCCAGCCTCACTACTGTGGCAGCTATGTGCCTTCTACTGCCACCAGCAGGACCCAGCACAAAGCTGTCCTGGACCCAATGCCCACCCTCTCCATGAAATTTGCTCCCTTCTTTCCTGTACCATCATTTATTCCTGACTATCAGTGGAATGTCCACTTCCCCCAGGGAAGCCCCAACCCCTATCTGGGCAGCTAAGTTCTCAGAATCTAGTGACCTCATTATGTTTACCAGAATCTGGGATTCAGCGTAATTGGGCCACATGTGGCTTATCAACACCCACCCAGCTCAGTCCCTTCCTTACTTCTGGATTAAGTCACAGGGAGGCTTACACTTCTCTGTGGCCAGCTTCACACGTGACCAACCTCCTGGCTTCTGTGAACCCTTGCTTGGACAAACACAGATGCACACATTCATGTTCCCTCCCCTCCCCTCCCTTCCCCTCCCCTCCTCTCCTCGCCCCTCTCTCCTCTCCATAAGCCACTCGCAGGATGTACCGTTCTATCAAAGAGAACTAAGTGGCAGAGATGGATGGGCAGGGGTCTTCTGCCAAAGGACCCTCCGTAACACCATGCCTTCTGAGCTCCTCAGAGCTCTGCAGCACCTCCAAACTCCCTTCCGCAACAAGCTCTTCTTGGCTCTTGCATCACTAAACAAGACCACAAAGGCTAGCAGTGGAACTGGGTTCGCCAAGAAGAGGCCATGTGATTGATTCTGGCCAATGAGGTTAAGCAGGGGGGAAAGTACCTCACTGGGGGCCGAAACCCTCTGAGTTCTCCTTCCCTGCTGCTTCAGAAGTTCCCGTTGCAATTCAGCTGTTACCAGCCTGAGTTCCTGAGGAAGGGTCCCCCCCTACACTGTACACATAGAGGGGCATTTGGAAGTTAGGGGCTTTGTTTGTTTGTTTGTTTTAGCACAGCACCACCCACCCCACCCTGCTGCCCTCTGCAGCAAGCTCTGCATAAGGAATTTTGACTTACGTGCAGAGTCCATTTCTTGGAAGTACAGTTCTGAGGTGTGGGCCATGAGGACTTATTCCCCTTATTATCTATAAAATGGAATAATAGTACAACAGAACTTTTTTTTTTTTTTTTTGGTCTTTTTCGAGACAGGGTCTCCCTGTAGCCCCAGCTGTCCTAGAACTCACTCTGTAGACCAGGCTGGCCTTGAACTCACAGAGATCCGCCTGCCTCTGCTTCCCAAGTGCTAGGATTAAAGGCGTGCCCCACCACCACGCCTCCCGGCAAACCTCTTAAGAATTAAACGAGATAATCCTGGTAAACAGTGCTGGCACACAGCTTTATGCTTTTCATTGTGAAGCTTTCTTTTGTACTATCTACAATTGCATTCTGTTATAATGTGTGAGTGTGGGGGGTGACATTCTAGGAAAATACTACTCTAATCATTGAGCTATAAGCTACAGACCTAACACTTTGTCCCCGCCCCACTTTTTTTTTTTTTACAAGATCTATCCAAGTTTCTCAGGCTGCCATTGAACTCCAGATTCTCCTCTTGAGTGGATGAGACTAGAAGCCTACCGCCACTAAATAAATAGGTCAATCCTGGGTCCTGCGGTGTTTCCAGAACTCCGCACAAAGCCTAGCCTGTATCAGGGGTGGTAAGGGTGGGTCAACCACCAGAATCTTCAATAAGCAAAGGTATGCGACCGGTCTGTAGGCCAGAGAGTGGAAAACATACCACGATCAACCAAAAGAGGGCGCACGACGTTTCCCAGGAAACAGGCGGGTGAGTGCTGGGAAGGGGAGCTTGGCTCCCAGGCCCATAGGATGCCTCAGCCCGCTGGGATTTGGAGGGGGTGGGGGCACGACGGGACGGACGAACACGCGGACCTTGCTTTTAGGAAGCCAGCCGGGTGCACAGAACGTTTCCTTCTCAGGCGGTTGGGCTATCTAGCCCAAGGTTTTATTTTCAGTTAAATGAGCTAAGTCCTAATAAAATGAAAGTTCTTAAAATTAGGACTGACTGTAGCTGCTGCTAGACTTTGAGGGTTTGAATCTGGGTGGGTTTGTTTGTTTGTTTGTTTGTTTGTTTGATACATGGTCTCCCTGTAGCCCAAGCTGGCCCCGAACTCACTGTAGACCAGGCTACGCTTGAACTCACCTACCTCTGCCTCCGGAGAACTGGGATTAAAGGCATGTGCCACACGCCCAGCTGACTCTGAGTGTTTTTTTCCAAGTGCTGGGGATCAACCCAGGGCGCCTCACGCACACTAGGCAAGGCTGTACCCCTGTGCTACACTCCCACTCCCAACTCTGGATGTTTTTCAGGGGAAAAAACAAGATGCCACCTTCCCCACCCCTACCCCCGCCGCCACTTTGCATGTTTATGGAGTCAATAGGTTGCACGCACACTGGATAGAATAGTATAGGCCTGGATCCTGGTTCCAAAATTTGCAAATGTTCAGTCTGGGCCCATCGTAGAAGTAGGAAGCTACTAGAGGTTGGGAGAACAGGTAGATACCAGGACAGGTGAAACAGGTGCCTTGGCTGAAGACAGGGACAAGGCAGAAAGGGAAGGGTTAAAGGGTTAAAGAAGACGGAAGGATTCGGAGGTTGGCCAGACTAGGGGAGGAACTAGCCCGCCTCCGGAGAAGAAGGTGTTAACCCCAGGCTAGCTCGGGAGAAGTCTGGGGGAGTCGGCGGCCGGGGGCGGGCCCTACGCGCCACCACGGAAAACAACAGGCCGTCCTCAGCGCCGGCTGGGTTAAGGGGGTGGGCCCAAAGGGAAGCCACGTGCCGAAGCGCAAGCCTATTGGTTCTCCAGGAGTTGTTTGTGCGCGGCCATTGGCGACGTCTGGCATCGAGACCAGCCAATTGGCTGCGTGTTGATGGCTCCGCCAGGGTAAAGGTAGGGAGGAGGCGGCCGAATCGTGTCTCCCGGCCGGGCCGAGCCGAGCTGAGGCCGAGCCGCGGCCGAGCCATTCGCCTCCGCCTGCGCCGGGACAGCAGCGGGAGCCGAGCCCGAGCCGCGGGGCCGCCGCCACCGCAGCCATGCGTTGGGTCCGGGCGCTGCTGAAGAATGCGTCCCTGGCAGGGGCGCCCAAGTACATCGAGCACTTCAGCAAGTTCTCCCCGTCCCCGCTGTCCATGAAGCAGTTTCTAGACTTTGGTACGGAGTGGGAGGGAGGCGAGCACTGTGGGCTTTGGGCACTGAGGAGGGAACTTGGCGATGAGGGGTTAACATCGAGGGAGAGGTCCTGGGTGGTTGGGTGGCTTGCAAGCGTACAGGCTGGTTAACTAGAGGTTAACGGCGAGGAAGGCCTGTCTGGCCCTGAAGGAGTTAAGGGTGCCCCCTCCCACACTGTAAAAGAACCCCGGTCCCAGGGAAGGAGAGGTCTATGGTTCCCTCCCAGGATTTTGGAGGGGTCTTGGAGAATAGTGGGCAGGAAGGGTATAGGACTCCAGACACTATAGGATTAGTGGGGAAATGGCCTAGCCCGTAAAGACAAAAAAAAAAAAAAAAAAAAGACGGGAGTAAACAGAAGACGTGCAGGCTGATGGTAGTGATAAGGCAGGGTGGGAGGTTCAGTCATCTGGAAGAAGACATGGGCTAGAGGATGTGTGGGGTAGGAGTGAGCGAGCAGCAGAGAATTCCAGGGCAGCTGGGAAGGGAAGGGGGCCCTTTGAGGAGGAGGTGCAGACAGGAGAAGCTCCCCTGCCGTGAGGTGAGCCTCCACCCGCTGCAGCTGCCCACTGGGCAAGGACACTTGAAGATCAAATCTGTTCATGCCTGGCAGCCTGTTTCTAGCTGGGCAGAGGCCCAAGTTACCATGAGGTGGTCAGGCGCCTTGCACCCTTCTCTGGTCAACCCTGAGTTCCTAAGGATCACCCACCACCAGTGTTCTGGAGGTAGAGGTGGCTTTGGGATGAGAGAAAGCTGTGCCAACGTGGCGGATACAGACCTTGTGTGACCCTGTCTGTCTGCATGGCATTTCCATGGTGCCAGCTGGTGAATGGGAGTGGGCCCAGATCTTTCAAGTGTTGGCTTTAGTTACAGCTGCGTCATAGACAGGAGGACAGAGGCGGCAGCCAAGACCTAGCGTGCCCATTCCCAGGACGTACCTTTGTTTCTCCCTGCTCTGATGAGTCTTCAGCTTTGTCCATGTAGGACATCCTCCAGAGCCCACTCTCACCCTCCAGCAAAACGTAATGGTCGGATGAGATTAGGCCATTTGTATGCAGAAAACTGAGGCCTTCCAAAGGGTGATGATCTGGGTGAGGTGGCGCACACCTTTAATCCCAGCACTCTGGAGGCAGAGGCAGGCAGATCTCTGAGTTCAAGGCGAACCTGGCCTATAGAGCAACTTTCAGGCCAGCTGAGGATACAGGGAGACCTTGTCTCAAAAACACCAAAAAATAAAATAAAATAAAATAAAATAAAATAAAATAAAAGGGTGATGATCTATCATGGATGTCAGAAGCAAAGCCTGGACTTGAACCTAGGCCCCCTGTCTCTAGGCTGAGACCACTCTTCCACTAGGTGTACATCTTGACCCTTGGATTAAGGATTAAGGTTTCCATTTGCCTCACAGATGGTCATTAACAGGGCCAATTCTATATTGGCATCCAACTTCTCTCCTCAGCCTGGGTGATGTGCCCTGTCCCAGAGACAGTGCCACTATAGGAATCTAGGCATAGCACGCAGGGAGGGAGGTATTTCCCAGGTGAAGGAAAAGTGAGGTGACAGGCCATAGTAACTCCAAATGAGCCTCATGGATATCTTGTCATTGTGAATGACAAGTAGGGGTTCAGCTCATATTGGGTAGGTAATGGCAACCCCACAGTGTTCTGGTGGCAGAGTCAGGGAAAGGTTCACACACTACAGGATCAGGACAGCTACCTTGCTGTGTGCCCTCTGTAGATCACTTGGTCATTTTGGGAATCCAGCCTGCCCAACCTCCACATGTATAGCCGTCCATTGACAGCCCCCCCTTCTTTCTTAGGGTCCAGCAATGCCTGTGAGAAAACCTCCTTCACCTTCCTCCGGCAGGAGCTGCCCGTGCGCCTAGCCAACATCATGAAAGAGATCAACCTCCTTCCCGACCGGGTGCTGAGCACGCCCTCAGTGCAGCTGGTGCAGAGCTGGTGAGACCCCTTTGACTCCATTGCCCCTCTATCAAAATCCTGTGGCTGGGCTTTGGGGACAGAGGCTCCGAGGGCCTGGGAGCTGCCCCAGATCACATGGGACTCCTCAGCCGAGCGGGGACAGAGGTCAAGCGTCAAGCTGTATCTGTCTCGCCACCTTTCTTTCTCTGGGAACCTAGAGCCATCCAAGAGGTCACTGCTTTCACAGTCAAGAGCAAAAGTCACATTACTAGTGTCAACAGTGACCTGTGGCCTGCTTCTGGAGCTCCATCCCCTGTCAGGATTAGGGTAACTTGGGGAGAAACCAAGAAACAGGTAGAAGATTCTGTCACCCAAGTGATAAGTCTGTTTTGAATGTTGCGCACTCACTTAAATACAGAGATGGCACAGTTCCTTTCCAAAGAGCTCTGAGGAGAGATGGCTCAGTGGTCAAGAGCACTGGCTGCTCTTGAAGAGGACATGGATTTGATTCCCAGCACCCATATGGCAACTAATAACTGTCTATAAGTCTAGTTCCAAGGGAATCCAACACCTGAAATCTGCAGGCATTGCACAACACAGGTACACTTATATGCATGCAAGCAATATACTCATACACCTAAAATAAAAATAAGTAAATTTTTTTTATTTAATGTGTATGAATGTACTGTCTGCATGTAGGTAGGTGCACCCATGTTGTGCAGTGCCGTGGAGGTCAGAAGAGGGTGTCAGATTCCCCTGGAACTGGAGTTAAAGATGGTTCTTGCTGGGCGTGGTGGCGCACGCCTTTAATCCTAGCACTTGGGAGGCAGAGGCAGGCTGATCTTTCTGAGTTCAAGGCCAGCCTGGTCTACAGAGTGAGTTCCAGGACAGCTGGGGCTACGGGGAGACCCTGTCTCGAAAAGACCAAAAAAAAAAACCAAAAAAAGATGGTTCTTAGCCGACATGTGGGTGCTGGGAATCGAACCTGCGTCCTCTACAAGAGCAGTTGGTGCTCTTAACTGCTGAGCCATCTCTCCAGCCCCCAGTAAAATATTTTTTTAAAAAGAGTTCTGAGGACAAGGGTCAGAAGTTTGTTACAGGTAGGCACAGGTACAGAGCTTATCCAGGAGTGACTGGAGGCCACTAGCCAGTAGGCTCACAGGAAATATAAACAAGGGTGTGCCTGTCACTGGCACTGGCGTGTCCCTGGCTGGTCATGGAAACAAAAGACTGGAGTTAGAGCTCAGTGGTAGGATGTTTGCCTACTGTAGATGAGTAGGTCCTGGATTCAGTTCTCAGCAACACACACACACACCTACCACCACCACCACCACCACCACCACCACCACCACCACCACTGCATACCAGCAGCTGCCCACAGGGAACACAGGAAAATAAAATTCTACCAAGACCGGGCAGAGTGCTATGCGAACAGGGAAAGGATCTGTGAGCACTGAAGAGGGGTTTTAGTTAAATGAAAAATCAAAGAAGCACTGATTATAATGTCTTCCATTGCAGAAGCGTAGCATGTTCATTTTGATACTTGCAAAACACAAAAGCATAAATAGAACATGTCAACCATTACCCTCCTCTCTACAGCCAGTCCCTGCTAAGGTATCCTGCAGTCCCTGGTGGCCTTTCAGCACTGTGTCTGCACATGGTCATGCATCTACCTGGCTTATTCTAGAGAGATGAGTTCCAGTAAGGGACAGGGTTGTACACACAAGGCCATGTGTGTTGTAGATGCCCAGTGAACGTCGATTGAACCAGAAGTCACGGAGAAAGATGAGCAGGGCGGTGGCAGGACCTGTCGTCCTCGTGCTTGGGAGGTTGAGGCAGGATGGCTTGAGTTCAGGAGTTGCCCAGCTTGGGCAACCTACTGAGGCTTTTCAAAACAAAACAGGCAGGGAAGTCAAAGTGAATATACAATGGGACTCTACAGGTATCTGTAAGTACAAGCTGAGAAAATTGGGTGGCACTGGAGGGCAGGGTCTGATTTTCAAGTGACCCAAGTAGGTCACCCTGCTGAGCCAACCTGAATGACCTACCACAGGGTGGGAAAGAGACGGAGACAGCCATCCATTCTCCCAGCCCTCTGGCAGTCTCTCCAGCTCACGACTTCATGCTAGGACGTCTCAGGTCCCTCCCTGGACACCATTCTGGGGAAGCCAAGAAAGGTGACACATGGGAGGCAGGGGGCTGCTGGACAGCCCATGACTCTCCAGCAAGTCCTGCAGAGTCCCTTCTGAGAATCAGTGACCCATCTAGGGCCTTAGCCTGACTTATTCTTCCTTCAAAGCTCAGAAAGAATGTCAAGACACAGCAGGAAAGGATGAAGTCAGACAAGAGAAAACAGTTCCCCAGTGGATGACTCAGCACAGAGGAGAACATGCCAGGGAGTTGCTCAGGATCCTGAAGAGAGCCTGGCGAGAGGAATTGCAGAGCCAGTGGGCCTCAGCCACAGCAGGAGAGACTGAAGCATGAGAACAGAAAGAACTTGCCCGTGGGGCTGAGATGTGTTTCCTGTAAGAGAGTGCAGCTTTTCTCTAGCAGAGACTCTAGACTGCAGGGAGGGTGATGAAGTGGAGCTGGCAGAGCCTTCAGGAGAAGAGGGCTGGACTTCCAGGGAGCCTGGCCACTAGCCTGAGTCTGATATTAAAGAGCAGAACCGGGGCTGGAGAGATGGCCTAGCTGTTAAGAGCACCGACGCTCTTGCAGAGGACTCGGGTTCGATCCCCAGCACCCACATGGCGGCTGAGAACCGTCTTTAACTCCAGTTCCAGGGGAATCTGACACCCTCTTCTGATCTCTGCGGCACTGCACGACACCGGTGCACAAACCTGCATTCAGACAGTACATTCATACACATACAAGAATAAATTAAAAAAGAAAAAGAGCAGAACCCTCTCCTGAGAACACAGGAAAGAATTGTGCACAGGGAGCTATTGGCAGTCTAGTGGCTAGCAGGAGTTAAATGAGGATTCCTAGTTTGAAGTAAGCCTGATCAGCTCTGTGCAGCTGGTCATCTCGGAGGTAGGAGGACTGTATTCTGAGGCTCACTGAAAGATGGGGAAAACCTGAGGCTTGGCCTCAGTGCATGTGTGACACACTTGACTTCAAGACGTACTAGACATTCTGCAAAAGCACTGTAGCCTCTTAAGCTCAGCCGTCTGATCTATATAGTGGGAGCCCACGATGTTCCTCAGGGTCCCATACCACTGCGAGGTATGAAACAGATCTAGAACTTGGTCAGTACCAACAGTGGTCCCATGCCTTCGGGTAGCAGCACCTCTGGGTCAAAGATGATATAATTGTGGTAGAGATTTCAGAGGTCATGTGACAGAACGCCAGAGAGCTAACACGGCTGAGGGCTAGGGGCGTGCCAGCGTTGCTCTACGCACTTACTTGGATGACCCTGTGATCCTCATGACCCTTGCAAATGAGTACGGCCATCCCCAGATGAGAGATGGAGGAAGTGGGAGCCATGGGCAGTCGTGCAGTGGCATTGGAGCTGGGATTTAACCCAGGCTGTGCCTTCTGGACGCTGCGTTTGGGATGGGACAGGAGGAAGGCTGTGCACGGGGCTGTACCGTAGGGCAGTGAGGAAGCATCGGAGACTTCCAGTCCATGTGAGTCCGTGGGAAAGTAGGTTTCACCTACAGGAATGATGCATCCCTACCCCTTGGCTCCTCCATGGGCACGTGGAGAGAGAAAACACAGAAAATGCAGCTAGTCACTCCTGTCACTAAATCTTGGGTTGTAGGGAAGAGACGAGGCGATCCTGTGTGCGTATGGGCTAGGGCCATCACCCTCTCAAACACCTCCCGGGCTTTTTCACAGGGTGTGTGGACCCCAAGCCCTTTCTGCGAAGAGCCCTACTCCCACGCTGTGGAAGCCAGGCAGCACTTATCCTGAGAAGAGTAACAGGCACAAGGACCACAGGCTTGGCGTCAGTGTGTGTGTGTGACACTAGACACCACTATGCAAGCAGTGTGTCCTGGAGCCGCCACTAAGCCTGGCCCTCATCCTGCCTGGTCTAACCCATAGCTGAGAAGTCCCAGTGGTAGTGACTGACCCTGCGGAGGCCTTTTAAGCAACATCCACCCCCACCCACACTCGCTAGTGTGAACCCACTGGAGAATCCCAGTGGCCTTCAGGTCACATCTAGCCCCTACACTCAAACCTGCTGCTGGCTTTCCTGTCCATGTCTGGGCACCCCGTCTGCTCTTATCCTTGCCCTTCCCTTGGCTCTGGGAGTGTGGCTGCCCAGGAGCCAGCATGGCACCATCGCTGTCTTTCTGGAGAATCCAGCTCTATCCCAGGGTAACACATGGAAGGCCAGGCCCCTGGGGACTTCAGGACCAGAGCCAACCCTTCCCATGCCCTCCCCTGGGTCCCAGGGTCCTCCCCCTGTGGGAATGCCCCTTTGAGGGGCAGGCAGAGATGGAGCCCTCTGCAGTTCTCCCACAGTCACGTTGGCAGTACTGCCCTTGTCAGTCTGTCCAGGTGCCCTTTGTTCATGTCAGTGGCTATGTGACTGCCCCTTGAAGGTTCACTGGGTAGTCTTGCCTGGGCATGGAAACTGACCTTGTCCATTCCCACTGCTGACCATGCACAGAGCCTCTTGCCTCTGACCTCTCCATCCCCACCTGCCTTGGCTCTTGAGAAGATCTTAGGACCCTACCTTCCAGCATGCCCCTCCCCCACACTTGTAGCTTCTCTTCCAAGTCCCCTCTCACTTGAACCCCCTCCAGCTATTAGTGATGAGAGGCCCTCTGTGGGCCTCCAAGCCCAGACAGACAGCAGTGGTCAGTCCATAGTCGTCCCTCGGTGAATGTCAGCTGCCATGCCTATCCTGGGAGATTGAAATGAGGCCTTCCTGATGCAGATACCACCTGGGGACAGGGTTTAGAGGTAATCGGAGAGGGAGGCTGATCGCTTCTGCCATCCTAGCCCCCTTGGTCTGCAAGGACAGCTCTTCCTATAGGCTTCATGCTGGGCCCTGGCTGGAGAGGCCTGGGAGGAGCTGCAGGCCGGACGGTCCCTCCCCAATGCAGCTCTGTAGGGCAGGGTGGGTTAAAGCATGTTATGACTCAGGGCCGAATGCCAAGCAGTAGTAGGGTTGACAGGTGTGCTCGGCTGGTGGCAGGCTTTGAGCACAAGCATTCAGAGTGCTCACTGTGCAGTGGAAAGTAGGGACCAGAACTCCTACCTTAGTGAAGAAACCAAAGCCCGATAGGGTCCATGGCTTACCCAGGCTGCACAGTATGGCCTGGAAAAGCCAGGACTAGGATCTAGCCAAGCCAGTTCTCTCATGTCTGAGCAAGAGAGGGAGGGCAGCAGTTGCTAGATGCAAGAGGAATGATACCCCACGGGGAGGTATCATGAGTGGGGCTCTGGAGGGGAGATCCTGAGCCATGGCTGCCTTTAGGCAGGCGACAGGTACTCTGGAGACCCGAGTCTCTGCTGTGTCCTTGTCCAGCTGGGCCCTGCTCATTCCCACTCTCTAGAGCTTGGAGTAGGTCCTAGGGTGGTAGAACCTCTCCTTAAGACACTGCTGAGCTGGGCGTGGTGGTGCACACCTTTAATCCTAGCGCTTGGGAGGCAGAGGTAGGCAGGTCTCTGAGTTCACGGCCAGCCTGGTCTACATGGTGAGTTCCAGGACAGCTGGAGCTACAGGGAGACCCTGTCTCAAAAAGACCAAAAAAAAAAAAAAAAAAGACTGCTGAGCCTCAGGAGCCCTCCCCACCAGGAGTTCAAGGTTAGCCCCTCCTGTCCCCAGGCAGGGAGTGTTTCTGCTGGAAATATCTGTGAGAAAGCTGAAGTCATAGCTCAAGTAGGTGTGGGGGGGGCCCCAGGTTGGCATCATGGAGCACAGTGCACCTGCTTCACAAGCAGAGCTGACCCACTGCCCTGTGCTCTTCGTTGCATCTCTTTCCTAGGTGGAGGGGAAACCCGTCCCCTGACCAGGCCTGTAGGCAGCAGCAGGAGTTGCTCTGCACACCTACCGGGCTCACTGGCCTTACAGGGCAGAATGAACCTCTGGGCCCACCGAGGAACAGAGCTGGTCACAACCACTCATCTTTCTAGATTGGGGTACCCTAGGCAGGTTCCAGGTCACTGTGGGAGGGATCCTGTGCCAACCAGTCTGCTAGCTGTACCCATGGTCCACCAGATGCTTCAGGCCCATGCCCACAAGTACCAGCGTCCTTGTCTGTGAAGGAGTTCAGCAAGGCTGGCAGAGGTTCAAGCCCTCTGTCACCAGGGGTTTTGGTACAGTCAGCCTCAGTCCCCTGTCTGTGCAGCCTCTAGGAGATGGTCTCTGGTCCTTCCTAAGATGCTTGTTCTGGGGTTCCAAAGCAAAGGCATGCACTGTTAAGTGAAAGGTTTCCTTGCTCCACCTACTGGGTCATCAAGAAGACTCAGAGCAGGTGAAGTGGGACAAGGACACATGTGACTCGTCAGCAGGTCCAGCTCTGTGATACCCACTGTGGCAGTGAGGGGTAAGAGGGAGCCATGTGCAGTCTCAGCTGAGCTTGTGGCCCTTCTGCCCTGTCTATAGGTATGTCCAAAGTTTGCTGGACATCATGGAGTTCCTGGACAAGGACCCTGAGGACCACCGGAACCTGAGCCAGTGAGTGAGCATCCTTGTTGGGGACAGGAGGTCAGGTGCAGGCAGGGGCATCTCAGTCGGGGCCCCAGGGGGCAGAATGCCAGCAGAGTGGAAGGAAAGCCTGGCCTTCAGGGATATCCAGTGTGAGGGGGGAGGCAGGTTGCTTCTGGGAGATCCAGGTCTGCTGGGAAGAGGTGCAGACTGGGATTTTCACTATGCCAAGAGGATGTGGGGAGCCAGACCCTGCACCAGGAAGACCCCGAAGAGGATCTGATACAACTGTGAGCAGGAAGGTAGATCAGACAGCTGGGAGAGCTAGGGTGGGCTTCAGGTAGATAAGCTCTGAGTCTGTGGGGCTGTGAAAAGTAGAACCAGTGAAGATGTTGCGATTGGGAGTGAAGGAGAGCCAAGGGTGTCCCTACGGCTGACTGGGCGGGGTGATGCCTGCCTTCCCCACAGGTTCACTGATGCCTTGGTCACCATCCGGAACCGGCACAATGACGTTGTGCCCACCATGGCACAGGGTGTGCTGGAGTACAAGGACACCTATGGCGATGACCCAGTCTCCAACCAGAACATCCAGTACTTCCTCGACCGCTTCTACCTCAGCCGAATCTCCATCCGCATGCTCATCAACCAGCACAGTGAGCCCCGCCTGCTGCCCAGAGGACCAGGAGTCCGGTGGGGGGTGGGGGGAGCTTGGCAGGAAGGGGCGTTGCCCTGAGGGACAGCAGGGGTCCCCCCTTCAGCTGCTGTGCCCAGGGGCCAAGTGTTACTGGCTTAAGCCATGCTTGGTAGCACCTGTCTATAATCTCGGCACTTGGGAGACTGACCCAGGAAGATCGTAAGTCCCAGGCGGTCTGGGCTATATAGAGAAGACTTTTCTTTCAGTAACAACAATTAAAACCGAAAGGTTACTAGCTCTTAAAGAAAACAAATGTGCAGGGCTGGAGCCATGGCCTAGCGGTTGAGAGCGCCGACCGCTCTTACAGAGGACCCGGGTTCGATCCCCAGCACCCACATGGCGGCTGAGAGCCGTCTGAGACTCCAATTCCAGGAGAACTCCAGCTCCAGGGGAATCTGACACCCTCTTCTGACCTCTGCTGGCATTGCACGACACGGGTGCACAAACTTGCATGTAGACAGTACATTCATACACAGAAATAAATAAAAAAAATTAATAATAAAAAAAGAAAACAAATGTGCAGCATTGAAATATGTTGTTTTAAATGTTTGCAAAATATAAAATTTGCCACATTTTTTTTTTTTTATTTAAAAATTTTGCCAGGCGTGGTACCTAGCCTGGCCTACATAGTGAGCTCCAGGCCAGCGGGGGCTAAAGGGAGATCCTGTCTCAAAAAGACAAAAAAAAAAAAAATTAAAAATTTGATTATATCTATCTATATCATCTATCTATCTGTATCATCTATATCATCTATCTATCTATCATCTATCTATCTAGATCATCTATCATCTAATCTATCTAGATCGTCTATCATCTATCTACATCATCTATCTATCTGTTTATCTATATCATCTATCTATCATCAATCTGTTTATTTGCATATGGAGGTCAGACAACAACTTGCAGCTTAGATTGCTTTCTCTTACACCATGCGAGTCCTGGGGATCAAACTCAGATTGTCAGGCTTGATGTCAAGAGCCTTTACCAGCTGAGCCATCCTGCTATTCCCTTAAACTTTTTTTTTTTGGCCTTTTCGAGACAGGGTCTCCCTGTAGCCCCAGCTGCCCTGGAACTCACTCTGTAGACCATGCTGGCTTTGAACTCACAAAGATCCACCTGCCTCTGCCTTCCAAGTGCTAGGATTAAAGGCGTATGCCACCACGCCCGGTTCCCTTTAAACATTTTTAATTGGATTTTTTTTTTTTTTGAGATAGTGTCTCCCTGGAACTTGCTATGTAGACCAGCCTAACCTTGAACTCACAGAGATCCACCTGCCTCTGCCTCCCGAGCGCTGGGATTAAAGTTGTGCACTACCATGCTCTACTTAATTGGATTTTTAAAAATTCTCACTCAAGGGGCTGGAGAGATGGCCTCTGCTCTTGCAGAGGACCTGGGTTCGATCCCCAGGACCCACATGGCGCCTGAGAACCATCTTTAACTCCAGTTCCAGGGGAATCTGACACCCTCTTTTGACCTCCACAGCATTGCACGACACGGGTACACAAACCTACATGCAAACAGTACACTCATACACATTAAAAAAAATAAAATCAAAAATCAAAAAAAATTCTCACTCTAGTCAGGCGTAATGGCACATGTCTTTAATCCCACAGATCTCTGTGAGTTCAAGGCCAGGCTGGTGTACATAGCAAGTTCCAAGATAGCTGTGGCTACAGGGAGACCCTGTCTCAAAAAGACAAAAAAAAAAAATCTCACTCAAAACCAGTTTGTTGTTTAGAGCTCCTTTCCTTTCCCAGGATTTCCTGTGATGGTTAACAAAGCACAGCCATCGTAGTTAGGTAAACTCTTTATGCTGACATCATAAAGACTAAAAAGCAAGATGAAGAAAGTTGTCTTATAATACTGTATGAAAGCACAGAATACATTTGGGGGGGGGGTATGATGTGGGAGAAGCCTCCGGAAGGCCTCCTCCAGGAGACCTGAGCTAGAGGAACTCAGGATTGGGGGCCGGGTGGGTGGGGGTAACACTGAGGCTGCAGAGGTTTCCAGATGAGGTGAACGGTGGGACATTTGGAAGAGAGAGTGCTAGGCCCTGTGATGGAGCCCCAGTGCCTTTCCCTCTGTCCATAGCCCTCATCTTTGATGGCAGCACCAACCCAGCCCACCCTAAACACATTGGCAGCATTGACCCCAACTGCAACGTGTCTGACGTGGTGAAAGGTGAGCCCCCCGCTGCAGACCTGGGACCCCCTCCTAGCTAACCTGGCCAGAGGGTGCCCTATTCCCAGTGGGTGGGGGCCATTTATCCATGTGAGTCATGTTGATGACACCCAGTATCAATGCCAAGGGGATGCCTGTTGGGTCAGCCACCGTGGCCTAAGTGGCCCCGTCTTCTCTCAGATGCCTATGACATGGCCAAGCTCCTGTGTGACAAGTATTACATGGCTTCACCTGACCTGGAAATCCAGGAAATCAATGGTAAGCAAGAGAGAGTGTATGCACACATCTCAGAGGGCTCGGGACAGATGAGACCAGAGAAGCTGAGGAGTGCGACATGGACTGCTTTCTAGAGGGCGGCCCCAGGTCTGCTGCGTATTACTGATCCATTGGATAATTGATTATTATCGGTAAATAAATACTGCAAACAAGACAGGGAAGACTCATGGATGTTGCATCTTGATGCTAGGGGAGGTTGGAGAATGGTACTGTTAATTACTAACAGGTAAATATACCCGATCATTTCAAAGCTTGGCAAGTGACAGGAAGAACCTAATGCTGAGTGACAGGACAGACACCAGGAGGAGCCATGTGTGACGGGACACTTCTAGAACCCCAAGAACCAGTGGCTTAATTAAAAGTTTCGTTCAGGTGGCCAGCCTCTGGGTTGGGTGGTCGGAGCTGGTACCCATTCCTAGTCTTCCATTCCAGTGGGAAGGAGGAGGCTGAGGGAGGCAGGACTGAAAATGTGCCTTCTGTGGATCACTAGCTATGCTGGCTTAGGGGAGGTTGGCAGCCATGTGCCAGTTAAGCTGCGGAAAGATGGGAGTATCTGCTAGGAGGGGGAAAGGACTGTGGACAAGGTGGTACAAAGTGACCTCACTGTGTTCCTGCTCTCGGTCTTGATTCCCACAGCTACCAATGCCACCCAGCCCATTCACATGGTCTATGTCCCCTCCCACCTCTACCACATGCTCTTCGAACTCTTCAAGGTGAGAAGGCTGCCCTTCTTGGGGAAGGCCCCTGGCGGTCAGCCTCAGAAGCACCCTTGGAGACTGGCTTCTCTAATTCAGTGTGTCTCTCCTTCCTTCCCCAGAATGCCATGCGGGCTACCGTGGAAAGCCATGAGTCCAGCCTCAGTCTCCCCCCCGTCAAGATTATGGTGGCCTTGGGCGAGGAAGATCTGTCCATCAAAGTATGTGAACTTTGACTTGACAGTTGGAGCTGGGGGGCGTGCAGAGTGAGAGGTGGAAAACAAAGCCCTGGAGGGCGCCTCACATGTCCCCTGTCCCCTAGATGAGTGACCGAGGTGGGGGTGTTCCCTTGAGAAAGATTGAGCGGCTCTTCAGCTACATGTACTCCACAGCCCCCACCCCCCAGCCTGGCACTGGGGGCACCCCACTGGTAAGATGGCTTCATGCAGTCCCCTGGGCTCCTGTTTCCTTGACTCCCAAGCATGCTCCACCCCTCAGGGCTGTGTGATGACAGTCCCCTGTTCTGAGTCCTGTCCTGTCCCTCTCATCTTTCTCCTACCTGCTCACAGCCCCCCTGCCTGCTGAGCATCTGCCCATCTGTTAGCTGGCACTTTTCCTCAGCCTTCTCTCTCTCTCTCTCCTGTGCCCAGTACATTGCTAATTGCCAGCACCCCCCTGTCCCACCTCCAGCTCCCATGGAGTAGGCAGACCCAGGTTTGCAGAACAGGGTCAAAAGAGCCCGTGACTCCTTAGCTTCCTTGGCAGAACTCTCCTGGCCATCCTCCCTCCCTCCCTCCCTCCCTCCCTATGATTCCATCACCCATCACCTACTCTCCTCTGCTCCCCAGAGATGTCCCTTCCCCATCTCAGATCCGGGAAATCCCTGTCTGCCCCAGGCCCAGCACCTCTTGTTTCATGATGTAGCTCCCAGAGCCCAGTACCAGCCCTGTCAACCTGTCTTCCTGCCCCTGCAGGCTGGCTTTGGCTATGGACTCCCCATTTCCCGCCTCTACGCCAAGTACTTCCAGGGGGACTTGCAGCTCTTCTCCATGGAGGGCTTTGGGACAGATGCTGTCATCTATCTCAAGGTGAGACCCACAGGGGTGGGGTGGGGTGGGGGGTTTGTTGCTGGCAGCTTCTTGCCTGTCTCTCCTCCTCCCTGGCTCCAGACTCAGCAGAGCTGGGGCACTATAAACTCAGCTCACTGTGGCAAGGAATTACAGGGATTCCATCCAGGGTCTGTGAGTAAGGCCTCTTTTCTGAGGACTCTTAGAACTGGAAGGAAGGGGTCTTATCTGTCAGCTAAAGGGGATGTGCCCTGGTGGCTGGTACAGGTCACACAGCCCAGCCATCTGCTGAAGGGGATGTGCCCTGGTGCCTGGTACAGGTCACACAGCCCAGCCATCCGCTGAAGGGGATGTGCCCTGGTGGCTGGTACAGGACACACAGCCCAGCCATCCGCTGAAGGGGATGTGCCTGGTGGCTGGTACAGGACACACAGCCCAGCCATCCGCTGAAGGGGATGTGCCCTGGTGGCTGGTACAGGACACAGCCCAGCCGTCTGCTGAAGGGGATGTGCCTGGTGGCTGGTACAGGACACACAGCCCAGCCGTCTGCTGAAGGGGATGTGCCTGGTGGCTGGTACAGGACACACAGCCCAGCCATCTGCTGAAGGGGATGTGCCTGGTGGCTGGTACAGGACACACAGCCCAGCCATCTGCTGAAGGGGATGTGCCCTGGTGGCTGGTACAGGACACACAGCCCAGCCATCCGCTGAAGGGGATGTGCCCTGGTGGCTGGTACAGGTCACACAGCCCAGCCATCTGCTGAAGGGGATGTGCCCTGGTGCCTGGTACAGGACACACAGCCCAGCCATCCGCTGAAGGGGATGTGCCCTGGTGGCTGGTACAGGACACACAGCCCAGCCGTCTGCTGAAGGGGATGTGCCTGGTGGCTGGTACAGGTCACACAGCCCAGCCGTCTGCTGAAGGGGATGTGCCTGGTGGCTGGTACAGGACACACAGCCCAGCCTGCTCCCTCTGGTTTGCTTTCCCGACCTCCGAAGGAGCAGCTTTCTGGAAGGATGGGAGGACACAGAAGGTCTAGACCCTTTCACAGGCCGTTAGGGGCCTGGAGTAGTGTCTCAGGTAGCATCTGCTTGCTGGGCCGACTCAGCAAGTCCTGGGTTAGGATGCCATGTCTGGAGACTAACAGGGCCCACACGGGGAAGGGTGGTTTGCTGGGGTGGTGAAGGCTCTGGAGGCAGGAGGCTGACAGCAGTGTCCCCTAGGCCCTGTCCACGGACTCAGTGGAGCGCCTGCCTGTCTACAACAAGTCTGCCTGGCGCCACTATCAGACCATCCAAGAGGCTGGTGACTGGTGTGTGCCCAGCACGGAGCCCAAGAATACGTCCACCTATCGGGTCAGCTAGGAGCCTCCTCTCCCTGGCACCTGGGAGTACACGGCCACCTCTGGATTCAGCCACCACAGGGACCTTCCCCCTCCCCTGGGGTGAGGGACAGAGCTGAGTCTCCCTGACGACCAGGTCTGTCTCTGTAGAAATCATAGTGACCTGTGATGGTCCCCAAGTGCCAGTCCATCTCCATGGAGACACCTCGGTGGTCTCCCTGGAGGCCAGTCTCCATGGTGATGCCTGAGGGTTGGGGATGGCTGTACCTGATCGGACACCCCAGAGACACTTCTTCATGGCAGTTCTCCCCAGCTCAGGGCTGTCACCTTTCTGCTGGGGACGCTGGGTCCCCTCACTGCCTGCATAGTCCTGGCCTTCCAAGTGTCTGCCCCGCCTGCCTTACTCCCTGACCCTGTACAGGCACACTCATCTGGGTCCTGTGTCATATCAGGACGGGTAGGGAGAAGGGGTGCACCCTTGATCCTGGTTGGAGACTGGTCCCTGCAGCTTCTTTCCACTCTGGACATTAAGGCTGCAACTGGGAACTCAAGAGTGGGGAGTGGCTCTCACCCAAGGCCACTCCTAAAGCCGAGGCACCTGGGAAGGCCCAGAGGTTGCCAGCCCCACCGGGACTCTGTGCAACTGTGGCAAGTGTTTCTGCTATTGCCTAAACCCTTGTCCAGCATGTCCTAAAGTGCATATTTCACCGCCCAGTGTATACCTACCCTGTTCCACCTGAGCTTTGGACCCCACACCTACTCTGCCCACTGGGTGCACATGGGTGCCTTGTGCCCTAGGACACTCTATGTACAGAGCCAGTTTTGTAACCCTCGATGCCCCACCCTTCCCCTTGGCACACAGGGGTTAAAGCTGTGCGTTCCTCCCAGTGGCTGGGATGGTGACACTGACATCTACAGTAAATAGATGAAATGAGACTGGTGCCTGACTGCCTTGCTGGGGGAGTCCACGTACTTCTGGAGACTGGTACTCTGGGACCAACTGCACTCAGGATATCAGCCTGGCTGAGGACCTGACCAGTGTGCATCATGAGTATACCAGCAACCAGGCCATGCTACTTAGAAGGCCTGCTAGCCCACTGCCTAGTGCTGCTCAGGGCCTGGCTTAGTCCCTTGTCCCAGACAGAAAGATCACTGGTATGTGGTAAGTATTTATTGAAAGAAGTTGACAACCGCCTCCCCCCCTTCACATGCAGGTGGGCACACACACTTGGCCCCTGACAGCTTCAGGAACAGTGGGCCCTCCACCCTCCTGCCCATTCCAGATAGTGCTAGTGCCCCACACCTCAGTTTCCCTCTGAAGCCCCTTTCCCAACGCAAATGGCAGAGCCCAGGCACAGAGCCCTGGCCTCTGTCCCAGGCAGGAGTGAGGGAGTTAGCATGCAGGTCCTGTCCACCCCTCCTGGCCTCTGCCCCAGGCAGGAGGGACTGAGTCAGCATGCAGGTCCTGTCCACCCCTCCAGGCAGCTGGGGGGGATGGGAATTTCTCATCAGAAGCCGCCTGGGCCCGGTAGTAACTAACCAGCACCCTAGAAGCTGGACCAGCTGCTGGCCAGCTCCTCCTGGGCCCAGTAGTAACTAACCAGCACCCTAGAAGCTGGACCAGCTGCTGGCCAGCTCCACCTGGGCCCGGTAGTAACTAACCAGCACCCTAGAAGCTGGACCAGCTGCTGGCCAGCTTGGCACCTGAACCCTCTGTCTCTGAATATATCCTAAAAAGGACAGATGCCGCCCCACGCAGGGCTAGCCCAGTCCTCCTGTAGCCTGGCAAACCCAACCCAGCAATGTCTTCCAGCTCTAGATCTTGGAGGCCCTGATACGCCCAGGGCACCTGGAGAGTTGATGGGTCCTCGGGTGCCTCTGCCTGGCCTCGTGATTAGAGTCACCAGTTCAGAAGCCCCTAGGCATTAGTTGGGGGCAGTGGGGACGACGACTGTGTCCTCAACAGCTCCCAAGTTTTTCCTATGCCCTCACCCCAAAGAAGGCTCACATGCTCTCTGAAGTGGATTCTAGCTTGGTGAGAGGGTTAAAGACCCACTCCTGACCCAGGGGGAGTGTCATCTGTCCCCCAGGACCTGCAGGGCAGTGAAGGGGAAAGAGAAGTGGCTCCCCTCCCTCTCTTCTACAGCCCTGGCAGTCAGCGGCCCCTGCGCTGTTCGCTCTCCTCTGAGGAGCTGTCTGGGAGCCAACCCTGAGTGCACTCTGCAGAGCCCACTGACCTCTGGGAGAACTGCCTTCCCGCCACAGCTCCCTTACAGAGCTGAAGACACTCAGTCTTCTGTCCCCTGTAGAGAAGCTCGGGCTGCCCTCTGCACCTAGGAATCCGGCCTTGGAGGGTTTCTCTTCCTAGCTCACTCTGCCCGGCACTACTCTACCCTAGGACAGAGGTTCATTGCAGACCAGGCTCCTGTAGGCTCCAGGCCCGCCTTTGCCCTCTTCACCTGCCACCCGCTTCTCTCTGGAAGTCTGCCAGTCAAGTCCTCAAAATCGGGTTTATTACTGGGCCCTCTCCCTGGGGTCTCCCTTCAGAGGACTCTGTCCAAACAGGGCGAGAGGGGGTGTGTGCCCCAAGAGCCTCCCTGCCAAGGCCTGTGAGGAGGCTGCGGCTGTGCCCGGTGCCAGCCCCACCAGTCTTCCCTAGCTCTTCTTGGGCTCGTGCTCACGGCGGCGCAGCTTCTCCCGCTGCCTGGCAGCCTTCTCCTGTGCTTTCCGCTCCTTCTCAGCAGCTGCTGCCAGCTCCTTCAACTTCCGCTTCACCAGGGCCCGGTCATGCGAGCTGCTGAGCCCCAGGCTCTGGGAAGGAACCGAAAGTGAAGGAAAGAGGTCCAGAACCTTACTCCCCGAACTCGGGAGTCTGTCCTGCAGCCCGGCCTCTGCCTTCTACTCTCACTTGCCTAGGGATGGGCCCCATGGGGAGGAGATAATGTGTGTGGTCAGAGGCTGCTGAAGGCACTAGGCCATTTATTGTCTGTCCTTAGCTCCAGTTCTAATTGGATTTCAGCCTTGACCCTGCCCAACCTCCTGAGGACCAGAGATGGAGAATGATTCGTCCAAGGTCACATAGCTAGTGAGCAACCAAGGCCCCTACCCACTTGCAGAGATTCCCTAGGGGGTTATCCCTTGAGATCTGGAGCCTGCAGCAGAAGTCAGGGCCACACCCTCTACGCCATTCCTTCTGGCACACCACTACCACCCACCAAGCTCTGAGACAGAGGGTGAAATGGGGCTGACCAGGAAGGAGACCTGGCTTCTCAAGATCAGATGACAGTTCCCAAGGGCAAGGTCAGCCTGAAGACAGGCTAGGACTAGGGGAATGGGGAGAGATGGGCTTGAGTTTCAAGTACCACTGGGGAAGTCCTGCCCCACTGCAAACATTAGACCAGGACCATGCATAGAGAGGTCAGATATCAGGTGTGACTGGACAGAAAGATGAAGCCCCAGGTCATCAGGAGGCAGGATTGAGGGTCAAAAGTCAGGACACAAGGGGGGTCCCAATCCTTGAAGGCTGCCTCAGTCTGGCTGGGTCATGACCTTTGCACTCTGACCTACCTTCAGCTTGCTTCCATCCAGCTGCAGGAGCTGCGGCCCATCCACCTGGCGGGCCGCAAACTCGGCGGCATACTGCTCCAAGTTGAGGCTGTGTAGCCACTGGCCCACTTGCTGGCTGGTCCAGTTCTGCACAGCAGGTAGAGGCTCATCCAGGAACTGTGCAGAGACGGGGAGATGTGTAAAGGGGGCTCAGCCTGTGGCTGGGGCTCCAGAATGCACCAAGGCTACCTTCACTCACCTCGTCCGAGGACTGGGACAGAGTGTGGTAGGGGTAGGAGCATTTGCCCTCCTGTCGAGGACCGCTGGGGATCTTGGGGCTGCTGCTAGGGGGTGTGGAGTCATCACTCAAGGTGGATTCCTGGGCAGAAAGGGACGTGTGCTGAGCAGGGTGACCCCAAAACCCACAACCTTGATCAGATGGAGCTGAAATGATGGACGAGGCACAGCAGCTGCTCGGTGCTCCTGCGCATGAGCTGGGAGCTAAACAGGCACAGACTCAGATCATGGTGACTCACATTAGACATCAGGACCTGAGCCCTCACAGAAGAAAGCCACTTCCTGGAGCACATGGCACGGGCATCAAGTTTGGCAGATTAGTCAGCAGGAATGGAGGAGGCTAGGTGCTGCTTCCTGCAGGCAGCCCACCAGGATTCCCCCGGTGGGTCAGGTGTTCCTAACCATTGCTCTTTTAGCCCTCTCGCATCCTGGTTACTGAGTGCCCTCTTTGGACTTTGAGTTTCATGAGAACTTGGGCCATGTCTCATTCAACATAGTGTCCCCTGAGCCCAGTACAGAGAAGAAAAAGGGAGGGAGGGATTGAGGAAGGGTGTAGAGTGGTCAGAGAATACAGTCCTAGGTCAGAAGGGTCTCCTTGAAATCCCTGGAGTTTTGAGTTTCCTTGGAGCTGCAGGAGCTTCCATCCAGCTGCAGGGGACAGGTTTGGGAACCGATGACAGGAGCAGGTGCACGGAGCAAGCCCTAGACCTGGCACATCGCAGCACTATCTGTGCATATCCACAGGCACGTCCCTTTTTCTCTGGACCGCCTTTGCTTATCTGGACAATGGGGACAATACCTGCCCTCCACACATCACTGTTAAAGCCACATGTGTGTTCTGGGCTGTGTAAGGTATAGAGGTCTGTGTGAACATAAGGAGACTAGGATCGCTTGTGTTGCTGGTTCTACTTTCCTAAAGTCTGCAGCTTGTGGAGCACAAGGTAAGTCTCCCGTTCATCTCTGTAACTCCAATACTTCCCACCACGCAGGTGGCCTCTCTCCTAATGGTGCAGCCCTGACTTGAGTCACGTGGGAAACTAAGCAGCAAGGGTGGCCTCAGACTGAGTGAGCCAGGGTTCAATGTTGCCACATGGGTGGAGAGTGCAGGAAGCAATGAATGAATCAGTGAATGAATGAATGAATGAATGTGAATGCATGAGCCATGAAAGAATGAAGCCAGACAGTAGATGAGGTCATGGGTGCTTAGGGTCACAGCCCAAGTCACTTGTCACTTGAATCTAAGGACCTGTTTGGGGGCAAGAAGGTCCTGAGCATACACTGGGTAGGGTGGCATACTCTTGTAATCCGAGTACTGAGGAGGGCAAGGCCAGCCCGGGATACACAGTGAGACTCTGTCTCAGAAAAAAGAAACAAGTCAACCAACATAGATTTACCTGGGAAGCTGACTTCTTGGGGCTGAAGCCTTCATGTTTGGGAGAACAGGTGGGAGAGGTGGTGCTGCCCGAGGAAGCAGAGCCCTTGCCACTGTCTGTGAACCAGGAAAAGGGCAGGAATGGGGAGCTCCCTGCCCTGCCAGACCCTTCCACTGACTCCCTGTGAAGAAAGCATCCAGCATGGTACGGGTGCCAGAGAGAGGGTGGGAGCTATCGGCGGTGTCACGGGTAGCCCTCACCTGCTGCCCATGGACAGGCGGTTGCTACCCTTGTCCTTCCGGCTCTTGCCAGTGGATGCTCGGCGGAGAGTGACCCTGTGAAGAAGTAGGGGGGATGGGATAGAGCTGCCCACTGTGATGCCCTGACCCCAGTGGCTCCCAGCTCCACACACAGGACCTTTCTTCACTCACCCCAGGTCCAGGAACTTTCTGCGAGTTTTTTTATCCAAGCCAATAGTGGGGCTGGCGGGCTCAGGGGGACTGGCATCTCGGCTATCATCTTTAGAGGGAGAGGAGGAGGAAATAGCTCAAGTGGTGGTTTGAGACCAGAAAAAAAAAAAATCACCCACCCTTATCTGGGCGTGGTGGTGCACACCTTTAATCCCAGCACTTGGGAGGCAGAGGCAGGCAGATCTCTGTGAGTTCAAGGCCAGCCAGGTGTACACAGCGAGTTCCAGCTGGGGCTATAGGGAGACCCTGTCTCAAAAAGACAAAAAGAAAAAAATCTAGTGGTGGTGTTTGCCTCTTTCTGCTGTCAATGTGAGGTGGTAGATGTTCTCTGTCCACTTGGCTCTGGGGCCCTTAACTAGTTGTGTGACCCCTTCATTTCAGATATAGGGATATACCCATTTTACAGTACCTATTGGGAGCCTAGGCTTTTTGCCTTTTACAAAATGTAAAATACTTTACAAGGGATAAGATAGGCCCGTTTGCGTATTTTTTCAAGGTGTCATGTAACCCAGGCTGGCCTGGTACTCCCTGTGTAGCCAAGGATGGCCTTTAATTTCTGATTTGCCTGCCTTTATCTCCTGAGTACTAGGATTACAGGTGTGCATCACTGCACTTGATTTGATGCAGTGCTGGGGGCTGAACCCCTAGCTTCTGCAAGCACTCGGTCAACTGAGCTACATCCCTAGCCCACCACTATTTATTTAATCCTGGCCAGCTTCTAACCAGCCTTCCAATCTTGGCTCAAATGTCACCTCCTCAAAGAAGCTTTCCAGAATCCCCCAGCTAGGTCTTCACCACTGTGCATACTTCCTGCATAGCATTTCGGACAGTTTGTAACTACCTATACATTAACTACGGGTTGATTTGGCTATGCATTCCCTCTGCTCTGTTTGCATCCTGGGACCCAGCCAAGCCTGGCACAGGTAATTCTCTGCAGCCACGGTCCCGCCTGTCCCAGCTGCGGTCCCGACTCTCTCCGGCAGGGGGCGCCATGCAGGCCCGGCTCACCTTCGCTATGCGGCTCTGCGCGCGGGTGGCGGCGCACGAAGCTGGGCGAGCTGTCCGAGGAGGGCGCGGAGCGTGGCGGCGACCCCGAGGCGGCGGCCAGGCCCTCGTGCGAGGCGGCGTTGTGCAGGGGCCGGTATCGGGCTAGTGGCGAGGGTGGCGGCTCATCCTCATCCAGGCTGCGCCGCAACCCCGGGGGCTCCAGACAGAAAGAGCCCCCGGCCGGAGAGCCCGGGCCCGAGTGCAGCGGCGAGCGCAGCCTGTGCAGCGGACTGCCGCAGCCGTCAGTCACCTGCGAGAGAGGCAGCGTTCATCTGGACCTCCCTCCTTGCCCCCCAAGGATGGAGGCCTGTCCACTCTGTGAAGCTCTGCTTCCTGGGGCCAGCAGGGTGGGTTTCCTTGTGCCTGGGCTGAGGAGTGACTGGGCAGCGAAGAGGGAAATGAGAGCTTGTAGTTACAGGCTGGGTGACTCCCACGAAGTGAGGACGTCCTGCTTTATTTGCTGTGTGACTTCCTGAACCCTTCTGGCCCCAGCTTCCTCATCGGTAAGATGGGGGGGGGGGGTCGAGAGCCAGAAGTGGCTAGCTAGCTGACCTTTGGAAATATTACTGTCAGATATCTGGGTGTGCACTTCCCTAAAAGGGGAGGGATGATCCAGAGGCAAGATGTGAGTGTGTGTTACCCCAACCTTGCCTCCAGGCCCATCGGAGCCTTCACCATCCTCAGCAGAGCTGGCACTGTCCCGTAGCCTGGAGCGGGAGGGCCGGTGTCTCCTGCCCTTGGCCAGCAGCTGGGCCCGGGCCTTGTGTAAGCTGCTGTCCAGTCTGGTGGTCTCTGGCACAGCCAAGTCCAAGTCTGCAAACAGAGACCAGACCCACTTCATGTGGCCACCCTGCCTCACACTCTGCTGGGGAGTGCCAGGCACCAGGAGTGCAGGTAAAGTTCAGGAATGGCACAGGCTAGTCTTCCTGCCAAGCTAGCTAGCACCTGCACACAGCATGCACCCAGCCCTTATGTAGTCAGGGCCCAGATCATGTTTTGCAGTACCTGCCTGGGACTGAATTGTCACTAGTTTTCTAGCTCTGACCATAGCACTGGGTCTCCAGACAAATGGTACTTCCCAGGCCTCAGGATGGGTCAAGACCTTTCTGTCCACTCTTTTGATTTCTGGGACCCTCATTACTTTTTTTTTTTTTTTTGAGACAGGGTCTCCCTGTAGTCCCAGCTGGCCTAGAACTCACTCTCTAGACCAGGCTGGCCTGAACTCACAGATCCACCTGGCTCTGCCTCCCGGAGTGCTGGGATTAAAGGTGTGGGCCACCACACCCTGCCCATTCCATATTTTATAACCACCCTATCTTTCCTGCTCCTTTCTTGTCTGTTGACATTCCGAAGGTGGTCCCCCCACAAGCACATACACTAAGTAGACACTTTGTCTATTTCCAGCTCTGACTCCTCCACTGAATTCCAAGTCTAGGCAGAGAAGCACCAGCCAGGGAACCTCCCTCCCATCAGCAGCTCTGCACTCACTGGGCTGGGGGATAGCTCAGTTGGTAAAGTGCTTGCTTGCCATGCAAGCATGAGTACCTGAGTTCAATTCCCAGAACCCGTGTAAAAGAAGATGGGTGTGGTGACCTGTGCTTGTTGAGCCACCACTGGGAGCGCAGACATAGGTGATCTCAGAAGCTCAATGACCAGCCATGCTAGCCTATCCAGGGGAGCCCCAGGTCAGTGAGCGACCCTGTGGAACGTGCTTAGGGAATGACACCTGAGGCTGTCCTCTGACCTTTACACACGGGCACATACATGCACACAGGTGCGCGCGTGCACACACACACACGCATGCACACAGTGACTTGCTTTAAGCACACTTCTCTCTCTCCTAAACCAATGGCCCACCCAGCTCACCGAAGTTGGACAGCTCTGAGCTGCCTTTCCCTCAGCCCTAGATGCCATTCCCACATGGCACTGTCTCCTGTCACCTCTGCTGGATGTCTAGCAGTGCCTTCAGCATCCACGCCACGGGAGCTCCCGGCTTTGCCTTCCCCACTTGCTGCTCCTGGATGTTCTCCCCATCTTGGTGGACAGTAGCTCCCTCCGTCTGGTTGGTTACTTAAACCGAACCCTGGGTCTTCCTTGACTCTCCTCACCCTCTTGTCCTATAAACAGGACCAGCTATGTTCCTGTTAGCTCCACCTTCAAATATACCTAGTCATACTGAAATATTTGGATGAGGTTCAAAATGGTCTCAGGCAATGGAGGTGGAGAGTGGGAAGGGTAAAACAAGCCTGGCCAGGAGGTAACGGTAGAGCAGTGACCAGCACATGAGCATGCACGGCACATTGAGCTCTTCCCTCTATTTCTGAGAATGGCTGAGGTTTATATTAATTATGTGTCTGGGGGGTGATATGCACATGAGAACAGGTGCCTACTGAGCTCAGGAGAGGGTGTCAGATCCCCTACAGCTGGATTTACAGATTGTTTCAAGATGCCCGACATAGGTGTTGGGAACCAAACTCAGGAGCAGTATCTGCTCTCATCTGCTGAGCCATCCAGCCCAAAGTCTGAGATTTTGCCAGAAAAATACTGCTTGTGAGTGGACACATCCATGCACCTGCACATACTGGGGCAGGAAAGAGGGGGCACCAGCCTCGTCCTGCTCTGGCCGCAGTCAGCTCTCCCCTCTCATTATACAGGGCCTCCTAGCTGCCCTTCCTTCCCCGCCCCTTATCCACTTGGTCTGTTTTTTAGCACATCAGTCAGTTCTGTCACTCCTCTGTTCAGAACCTCTAGTGACTTCCATTTCATGCAGAGTCACAGCCAAAGTTCCCCCAGTGGCCTTCCGACTTAGTCAGTGCTCCACTTACCTCTCTGAACTTCCGTTTCCATCCTTTCCCTCCACTCTTCTTCACACAGACCCAGCCTGTACCTCAGGGCCTCTGTGTGTATAACACCCTCCTCTACACACTCCAAAGCCCCAATTCTTTTATTTTAATTTTAACATATAGGTTTATTGGCATATATTCATTGTAGATCAAGTTAGGTTCCATAAAAACATTTTCATTCTAGTGCATCATGTACTTTGACCTTATTTGTCTCCCCTCCTCTTCGCTTTCTCCCCTTATCACATTCACACCATTCACTCCCTGTCAGCCTCCTTTCTATCTCATGTGTCCTATTCATGTGACTTTACATAAAATCTAGGATACACAAATGAAAGAAAACATGCAATATTTGTCTTTCTAAGTGTGACTTATTTTGATCACCAGTTGGATATATTTTCCTACAAAATATATAATTTCATCTTCTTTATGGCTGCTGATGGATACCTAAGCTTATTCTATAACTTGGCTATTGCAAATGGTGAGACAATAATAAACATGGATGTGCAATCATTTCTGTGGTAGACTGACTTCTTAGAGTCTTTCATTTGTATACCAAAGCATAGTAGAGCTAGCTGGGTCATGTGGTAACTCTGGTCATAGTTTCCTGAGGATCCTCTGCACTAATTTCCATAATAACTGGGCTAATTTAAATTTCTTTTTTTCAAAGCAGAGGCTTATTGTTTTGGGGAGAACTTCACTGTTTCAGTCCTTTTTTTTCCAGTTCTTTTGTTGTTGTTCTCTCCAACTTGTATTGCTTCAATATATATACATATACACACATACACATACATAAATATATACATACATACATACACATATCACCTAAATTCAAAGCCCCAATTCTTTATGCTTGTTTAAGCTTATTGCCTCTTTCCATTAGATATTCTATTAGAATATCAGCTCCATAAGGACAGGTTTTTCCGTTTTGTCCACTACTGTACTACACGCACTGGATAGCACCTGGTGCACAGCAGGTGCCCAGTGAACATTCAAAGAAAGAACAAGGGCCGGGCTTGTGGCTCAGTTGGTAGAGTGCTTGCCTAATATACATGAGGCCTGGGGTCTGACATCTAGCACTACATAAACTAGGGATGGTAGTACATACCTATAATCCCAGCACTCAGGAGGTTAAGGCAGGAGGATAGGAAGAAGTTCAAGATCATTCTCAGTTACATAGGAAGTTCAAGGCCAGCCTGTGCTACATGAGACTCTGTTGAAAAGAAAAGAGGAAGAGGCAGGAAGGAAGGGAGAGGGGGTGATGGGGTGGGAGAGAGAGAGGAAGAGGGAGAGATATAGTGAAAGAGAGAGAGAGAGAGAGAGAACAAAGTTCTGTTACTAGGCCCCCCTTACCAATGTGAGCCTGGCTTCTCCTCTCTGATCGCTTCATCTTGGTCCTCTACCCGGTGCCCCACCTCCACCAGTGGCTGAGATCCCCAAGCACAGCTTCTGCCTCCACCTCTGTTTGACTGTTAACTGTCAAAAGGCTAGAACTTTCAGCAGGGTGTAGTGGCGCACGCCTTTAATCCTAGCATTGGGAGGCAGAGGCAGGCGGATCTTTGTGAGTTCAAGGCCAGCCTGGTCTACAGAGTGAGTTCCAGGACACCTGGGGCTACAGGGAGACCTTGTTTCGAAAAAGACCAAAAAAAAAAAAAAAGCTTAAAATTTTCTAAAGCACGTTTCTGGCCATGTTCTCTACTCTCTGGCTTAAAAAAATTTTATAGGCTGGGTGTGGTAGTACACATTTTTAATCCCAGCACTCGGGAGGCAGAGGCAAGCAGATCTCTGTGAGTTCAAGGCCAGTGGTGATCTACTCAGTGAGTTCCAGGCCAGCTGCGGCTATAGGGAGACCCTATCTCAAAAAGACCAAAACAAATTATTTTTATGGTTTTAAGAGGAAGACTGGTTTATTGGGTTTACTACAAGAAGAGAGGAGGCTAGATTAATTAGTGATTTATTTACTCCACTGAGTCTAATTAGTACTGTCCATAAACGCATGTACGCAGGGTCATCTACTGGGGACTCTCCTGCTTTTGAAACCTTTAGGAGACTCCTAAAGCCACCACCGTAATGGACACTTCCTTGGCCCTCCACTCAAGGCCTGAGGCATCTGCCCATCCCGTGTTTCCCAGGCTCCTTCCTCTTTTGTGCCCTTCTGTGACACCAGTGCTTGGCTCTGGACCCAAATGAGCCAAGCCAAATCTAATTCATTTGCTGGCCAGACAACCCTGGGCAAGTTACTTACATTTAGTTGTTAGCCTCCTCATCTATAAAACTGGGGTCCAACTAGCAGTATCTGCCTTAGGGTGTTATTGTGAGCAGTAAATGGGACACTCCTTATAACATGGCTGGTCATAATGCTTGCTACTTAGTGGCTGCCGGACCAGCTTTTGCTATTGACAGTGGGAACAGTGCTGACACTAGTCTTGTGTGTGTCCTGTATATACACCTGCATCTGCCTCTGCTCCCGCCTGGGTCCTGCACTCTGGCAGCTCCGTGCCTTGGTCACTCAGCACATCACCTGCTCATGCCACCTCTGCAGGCCTGGCACATGATAAGTTGGTGAAATGACAGAGGGAGAGTTCTTCCTTGGCCACTGGGAATCCTGAGTGCCCGGTGCTGGGCCACACAGAGGACAAGTGCTCCGGTGAGTTAGCGCTAAGCAAGGCCGAAATCCCAGGGCCTAGATCGTGCTTCAGCAGGGGTAGACTCCAGGCCCCTTGGGGCTGCTGAGGGTCATCCGTAGGCCTCGTTCATTGTGTTGTCCCTTTGCGATGCTAGGCAAGCACTCTATCCCTGAACTATCTCACCAGCCCTGCCTGAGTTCTGCCTAGCACTGCTCCCCATTGACAAGCCCCTCCTTCATCTCTACGAAGGCAGTGACTAGTTCACTGCTATCACCTCAGAACACATTAGGAGCTTTGCTAAACAGTGACCTGGGCTACTGCTTTAGAGTAGGTAGCCAGGCTGAGGTCTGAGTGACCAGACAGAGCCAAAAGGTTGTAGAGGGAACCAGAGCTTCTCTAAGGAAGGGACTGGTGCAGTCTTGGGGTTGGAATGTCTGTCAAGAGTCAGGGGAGCCCGGCGTGGTGGCACACGCCTTTAATCCTAGCACTTGGGAGGCAGAGGCAGGCGGATCTTTGTGAGTTCAAGGCCAGCTTGGTCTACAGAGTGAGCTCCAGGACAGCTGGGACTACAGGGAGACCCTGTCTCAAAAAGACCAAAAAAAAAAAGAAAGAGTCAAGGATAGTCTGGTTGAAGGTGGAAATAGACTCAGCAGCCATGGAAATTGTCCAGGGTGTGGTAAGGGCTGGGAGAGGATAGCTCCTGTCAGAACGGCTCTCTTGGACTCGGGAATGACCACTGTCGGAACCTCCAGGTGCCTCTGGACACAGCCAGTAATAGCTCCCACTTCCCCAGCCTGCTGTGCTAGCCGCTGCTCTAAGTGCCTCACAATTACTGGCTGGTAGAAACCTCCCACAATCAGGGAGGAAAGAACTCAAGAAGAACTAAAGATCCCCAGGGCAGCCTTAATTTTCCCAAGGGACTAGAGCTAGCAAGAGCCGTCCAGGGCCAAAGACAAGGCAGTCTGACTTGTATGGAAGCCGCAGATTGACTGGCTGTGTCTGCTCTGAGTGAGCCGGGGGAGCACTGAGTCCATGCCTTCATATTCGGGGTATCAAAACTGAACTCAGAGAAGAGGGTTAAGCCAGTCATGTAGAGGGAGAGGGAGTAACGGTTGCATCTGGTCTTCGGACCCCAAGGCCGGTGTGCTGGCCTCCTCTTCACTCTTGGTACTCAGCTGGTGCCCAGCCACCTGTACCTGGGTAATGGGCCCTCCTGTACTGGGCCATATGGGTATCACCCCCAGTCTGGGGAGCAAAAGGGCCCATGTGTGCTTAGGGCCAGTCTCACATGGGGTTCCCTGGTCTACTAGGCCCCTCAAACCCTTCTCCCACCTGCTCCTTCCCCTGCAATGGGAGTGATGAATATTTAATTGCTTTTCACATCAGGAAGCTGGCCAGGCAGCTAGCAGCTACCTCAGCAGAGAGGAGGAAAGCAGGAAGGGATTGGGGAGGGGGTGGGGGGCAGTGCAGACAGAACTCCTCTGCTCCCAGGAAAGCGCATGTCTATGGCCAGCTAAAGTTAGGCTGGGTCTCTGTGAAGCCAGAATCAGAGACAGAGGCCTAGGGGAGCACTGGTGGCCGGTGGTGGGGAGTCGTGCTGCCCAGAAGCCAGGAAACAGCCATTCTGGTATGTCCAGGCTCAATGGCCGAGGCAGGATGGAAGCGAAAGGGGAGGACAGAGACGGGGAGAAGGGAGAAGGCAGAACCACGCTGGAGTTCTGGCATCCCATGCTTAGCAACCCCTATGAGCTACACACGAGTCCTTCTTTCACCCAAATCTAGCTGGAGAACAGCCTTTCCACCCCCCCAGAACTGCCCAGGTAGAGACTCTCCAAGAGATAGTGTGTGCGTGCACACCAGTGGATGCTGAGAGTCTGGGTAGGCGGGGGTACTGAGGTGTGTGTGTGTGTGTGTGTGTGTGTGTGTGTGTGTGTAGCACAGCCCTATAGGATGAGATCCCAGGCACTTGTGCCTGTGACTTGAAGGGAATGTGTGTCATCCAAGCTGGAGTATGCAGCGATGCAGCCCAGCGACTAAGGCGGAGCCAGGCATTCTAGGGTTTTAGTTCTAGTTCAGCCGCTAACTTGCCATGTTATTTACTGATTCTATTTAATGTGTATGTGTTCATGTGTATGTTGTTTCTCTGCATGCACACAGGTACATGTATGTGCACATGTATGTGGACATGTAAATTTGTGTCCTCAATCCCTCTCCACATTATTTTTTGAGTCAGGGTCTCTCACTGAACCCAGAGCACCCTGATTTTACTAGACTGGCTTGCCAGCATGTGCCAGGAATCCTCCCACTTTCCCTTCCCCAGCACTGGGATTATAGGTGTGCACTGCCACGCCCAGCTTTAATGTGGGTCCTGGGGATCAAATTCAGATCCTCATGCTTTCAAGAGAGCACTCCACTTACTGAGCTGTCTTCCTAGCCCATTTCTATAGGGCCACTCTTTTTTTTTTTTTTTTGGTCTTTTTGAGACAGGGTCTCCCTGTAGCTCCAGCTATCCTGGAACTCACTATGTAGACCAGGCTGGCCTTGAACTCACAAAGATCTGCCTGCCTCTGCCTCCCAAGTGCTAGGATTAAAGGCGTGCACCACCATGCCTGGCAGGGCCATTCTTTTAACATTAAAATTATTATTGTCATGTCATGTGCATGACATATATGTGGTGTGCATGTGGAGGTCAGAAGATAACTTCTTGGTTGGTTCTTTCCTTCCACTTTTACATGAGTTGTGGGAATGGAACTCAGGTGGCTAAGCTTGCATAGCAAGCGCCTTTACCCACAACCATCTCACCAGCTCCCATGTGAGCTTTAAAGAAGTCATTTCAGGGCTGGAGAGATGGCTCAGCGGTTAAGAGCACTGACTGCTCTTGCAGAGGACCCGGGTCCGATTCCTAGCACCCACATGGTGGCTAAGAACCATCTTTAACTCCAGTTCCAGGGGAATCTGATACACTCTTCTGACCTCCGTGGCATTACACGACATGGGTGCACCAACCTACATGCAGACAGTACACTCATACAAATAAAAAAATTCTAAAAAAAAAAAGAAGTCATTTCAGCACTCTGCACCCTATACACCTGGTCTGTACAATCAGCATTACTGCCAGAATTAATGATACATCACAGGTGAGATCACACATATACACATACTGCAGCTCCCACAGTCTGCCTTTCTCCATGCAATCTGCAGTGTACTGGAAGAAGGAGCTAGACATAAAGTCACATAGAACTTACCAAAAACCTCATCTACAGGTTCTCGGAGCTTTGAAGAAGCCATGACTCAAGAGAGCTGGGGAAGACGAGACAGAAAAGGAAAAAAGATTGTAGATACGAAGTTCGAGGTAGTTGTGACAGTTCAAGATAGCTACTCGCTTCCCTTACAAACTCTTCCTTTGACCTCAGAAGAGAAGCCATCTGTGTCCTATCCTAGACTGTGGACATTGGGACAGAAGGCATAAGCAGGAGCTTCGCAGAAAGATAATCCAGGGCACAGATGCAGGCTGGGTTCTATGAGCTGGGCCCGGCTGCTGGATGTTGACTTCGCATGGGTCCCTGCACTGCCTTGGGCCCTCCCATTGCTAGCATCCCCTAATAGCCCCCAATTGTCATAAACTGTTCCCATCAAATCTGAGGTCATGGAGGGAGTGGCTGACCTAAGATCAGGCAGCAGTTAGACAAGTACACATTTAAAACCCAGGTTCTTCCATCCATATGCATATATATATATATATATATATATATATATATACCTCTGCCTATCCTTCTGTCCATCTGTCCATCTGTCCATCCACCCATTCATTTGTCTGTCCACTCATCCATCCGACAACTACCATGTCCATGCATCCACACATTCGTTCGTCTGTCCACTCATCCATCCAACAACTACCATGTGCATGCATCCACCAATTTGTTTGTCTGTCCACTCATCCATCTGACAACTACCATGTCCATGCATCCACACATTCGTTCGTCTGTCCACTCATCCATCCAACAACTACCATGTCCATGCATCCACCCACTCGTTTGTCTGCTCATCCATCCGACAACTACCATGTCCGTGCATCCACACATTCGTTCGTCTGTCCGCTCATCCATCCGACAACTACCATGTCCATGCATCTACACATTCATTCATCTGTCCGCTCATCCATCTGACAACTACCATGTCCATGCATCCACACATTCGTTCATCTGTCCGCTCATCCATCCGACAATTACCATGTCCATGTATCTGCTCATCTTCCCATCTCTCAGTTTCCCTCCCTCCATTACCCAGTCCAGCTCTGCTGCCTGCACCACTGGGGCCCTCTCCACCTGCTTTTCTGAACTGTTCAGGAAGCTGGCACCACCACCATGGCCACTGTTCTAGACAGAATCACAGTTCTTGACAGTCTCACAGATATAGGAGGGCACAAGAAGTTTTCACAGCGTAACATCTGTGAAGCAGTAAATTGTTCCAGGAAGGACACAGGTACACAGGACCATGTCGTTTGGTTTGTTTGTTTGTTTTTGTGGGATGGCTTAGAGCAGAGAGACATGATCTCTAGTTACTTCTGACACTCAGGTTCCCAGGAGAAGGGCAGGACACAGGGACAGAGCACATGCCTTCTAGATCTCCTGTCATTACATAGACATCATGTTGCTGTGAGCTGCCAGCCTGGGTATCCCCACTTTATAGGTGTAGACACCAAGAGTCCTTTGACACGTCTCCTGCCTCTCTGCTCTATCTTGGAGGGAAGATCTACAGTTCTTGGGCTGCTCACGAGGAAAGGATACTGCTCGGGAAAAGGCTGGGGTAGAGGTCTACACAGCTAGGTTAAGGCAAGCATTAAAACCACCTCTCAGCCAGGCATGGTGGCACATGCCTTTAATCCCAGCACTTGGGAGGCAGGGGCAGGCAGATGTCTGTGAGTTCAAGGCCAGCGTGATCTACATAGTGAGTTCCAGGCCAGCTGGGGCTACAGGGAGACCCTGTCTCAAAAAAGCGCCACCCCCCAAAAAAAACCACCTCCCCTGGGCTTCAAGGGTGCCTGAAGCTGAGCTGAGAAATCCCATGTGCAGGGTCAAGGATGGCCTTCCAAGCACCCTTGTGCCTTTCTTGAACTTTGGGGACTAGTAGCCAAGATCTAGAACATTCCTTCCTGGCCTGAAAGGCCAGATGCAAAGGTAGGCTGAACTTCAACATGAACTATATTCCTTCCTTCATTGAATTGCTAAGCTTTATCTGACTAGGATCCAGTGCTCCCTTCTCCCAAGAGCGGTCTTAGTTGCCCTCCCTCCTCCTATTTGTCTGCATTGTTTTGTAACTCATTTTTTCAATCCCTGGAAATGGAAAACTTTTTACTGGTTTCCTACTTGAGTCTTGGTCCACACCTCAGACGGGCCATGGGCTCCCCCTTCTGACTAAAGGCCCTTAGATAGCAGCTGCGGCTCCCATCAGAATGCCTGCTCTTCAGCAGTGGCACCTCCTCTCTTAAACATGGAGAAGGCCAGGCCCTGTGTTCTTTATTTAAGGCCCAGTCCAGCCTGAGACCCTGTCGTGCACTGAGGTCTGTTTTAGACCCCTTAGATGGCCTGGGGCCTCCAGCTCACACTCCCAGCCCATTCTGATTCAGCACCAACTGCTTCGTCTCTCCCTTCAACATCCAGCTCCCTGGACTATGTGGGGGGGCTTCCCTATGCTGTCCCATGGGAACTCTAGGGAAGCATGATCCCAAGAGGCCACCTGCCCCTGCCACCCAACCCTCTCTTTCCAAAAACTGAGCTTTGGAAAACTGGAAACCCAGCCCAGACCCTCCTCCCACCCCTGCACACAGTCTCTCTTAGGTGTTTAACTACAGAAAGGTAGAAATGAACCTGTTCCCCTGGATACCCTCTGGGCTCCCTTGTCACCAGATCACTCCCTTCCCCCACAGCCACCAATTCCTAGAGGACCTTTAATGACCTGTGACCTTTCTATGCCAGGAAAGGAAAGGAAGGCAGGTGAGTTTCAAGTAAAACAAAAGGTAAGGATGGGTGCAGAAGTAGGAGCCCCCCCCCCCCCCCCCCCCCCCCCCCCCCCCCCCCCCCCCCCCC
>VZQC01007061.1:1280162-1307055 GCA_009823505.1 Rhizomys pruinosus
TCCACCCACCCATCCACCCACCCATCCATCCATCCATCCACCCACCTACCCATTCATTCAACCATCCATCCATCCATCCACCCATCCGCCCACCCATCCATTCCCCAGCCTGGGCGCTGAGGCTAAAGAGACCCACGGTGAACTCAACTGACCCGGATCCAATGGACTCTGGGCACAGCCAAGTGCAGTCTCTCCCAAGCCTTAGAGCTATGGACCTCCCTTGGTTCACCGAAGACACTTCAACTTCAGGAGGTGGGGGAGGGAGGGTGTGCACTCAAGGCACGGGGGCAGGTGACCGGGAATATTCCTAGAGATGACTTGTGGCCTCCTGCAGACCAGGCTAGGGAAGAACCCGTGGGGATTGTGGGGTGAATAGATAGGCCAGGAGGGTGAGCTGAAGCTGGAGAGGTGGGCATTTCCTTTAACTGGGGTGGGGGGGTTAACCCAGGAGGGAGGGGCTCTGATATTCATTTTAGAAAGAGCCCTTGGGCTCCCCACCAGAAAACAGACGCAAAAGGCTGGTGCTGGCTCAGGAAGCTGTTGAAAGATGACGGTAGTGGGCAAGAAGATTAAAGATCAAGCTGAGAGCTCTTCTGGCTCCAGAACTGAAGACACACAAGAGAGACAAAGACTTGAGAAGGAGGCGTCTAGGATGGCTGTGGGTCTTGGCTGGGGGCCTGGTAGTCTGGGAGCTGGGGCCAAAGGGTGGGGGTGGATGGGCGCAGCCTTGGACCTGGTGAAATGGAGACGATGGTAGCCAGTCAAGGGGGATCATGTAATCAGCTAGCTACCATCCAGCAAGGCTTGGGTGGATCAAGATTACTTAACAACACCCTTACGATAAACCTGAAAGGTTTGAGCTCCTGTTACCCACTACTCTTGCACAGACCAGAGACTTAGAAGGAAAGTGGTTTGTTCAGGAGTAAGGGGTGATGCTGGAGAAAGTCCAGTGCTGGAGAGTCTTGGGGTCTGGAGAGGCAGAGAGCTCCTGGAGGCTCATGGGAACTAGAGGCTGCCAAGGGCCTGTGAGCAGTGGCATGCTGAGCCGGGAGTTCCCTAAAACTATGGGTGAGGACATTAATGAGGGGTTCAGAAGATCCCAGAGCTAGGGGACCCCGGGTGTCTTTAGAATCTACTGGAAACCACATGCAGAGGAGGCGATGTCTCTTTTGACAGCCTATGGAAGGGTTTCTTTTTTGCCCAGTGCTGGGATGAATCCAGGTGACTGCGGTCTTTAAAGAGGACATGGTTTACAAGCATCTCTTGAGATCTAAGTGGAGGGCTGGAATGGGGAGATTGATTAGATAGGTCCTAAGGGGTTGGGGATAATAGGATGTAAGGTCCCCTCAGAGGGGACATTCTGTGGGAGGATACTAATAGACCACAGGGACCTCCAAAGACCCCTGTCCTATTCAGGGCTGAGGTGCCAGAGCTGGTACCCCCCCCATCTCACACACATGTGCGCGGGCATGTGTGTGAGACGAGGGGGGGTACACACACACACACACACACACACACACACAGAGCAAGTGCTGAGTTGTAGCAGACTTGGTCAAGGTCCCAAAACTAGGCAGGTGATGGCACAGGATGGGATGGGAGTGGGAGAGGTAAGGTAACAAGTCTCATATGGCCACAGCCACTTAACGACTCCAACATGGACATATTTCACGAGCAAGTCACATCTCAGGCCTGAGAAATACCCACTAAAGCTATATACAACACAACAGCTATTTGAACTAACCCTTGAAACATCTAGGTAAAGTTCCTTCCTCACCTAATACATGGGACTGGTAGGGGCTGTGGGACTCCCCAAATGTTTGGCCTGTCGGACCATAAGTATCACCACCATGACATACCTGTCTCCCTACTCATTTCTTGCCAAGGGACTTGGTGGCTTTTTTTTTTTTTTTTTTTGGTCTTTTTGAGACAGGGTCTCCTTGTAGCCCCAGCTGTCCTGGAACTCGCTCTGTAGACCAGGCTGGCCTTGAACTCACAGAGATCCGCCTGCCTCTGCCTCCCAAGTGCTAGGATTAAAGGCGTGCGCCACCACGCCCGGCGACTTGGTGGCTTTGTGGCTTAGGGACTTCTAACCTCAGTATAAGGACCTGAGACCTCATGTGTTTTGGGGCCTGTGACCACTGGATTTAACCACCTGAATCTATCTTCCACATTCCCGGGGCTCCCAATGTCCCAAGCAAGGACGATCTGCTATGAGATGTCTGAGAGGCAGGGTCAGTGTACTGTTGTTTCTATGTGATTCTCAGGTGGGTGGCACTGTTGGACAGTGGCCCTGAGGTGCAGAACCAACTGTGAAGGTGGTTACCAGAAAGCCACACTTTGGCTTGACATGAACAAGTTCTGAGACTGCCACCCATAGAGAGCACTCATCTCTGGTGTCATCGGGGGCCTACCAAGGTGACTCTAAGAGCCCTGAGATTGGGACTTCCGTTCCTTATAGTAAGAAGGGAAGGGAAGAATCTCTTTGGGCCCAATCCACAGGAACACAGGACTTAACTCCCAGTAATACACAAGGAAAGGCTGTGCTGTAAACTGTAGAAGTCTCTGTGCTGGTACCTTTGGGACTTACCAAAACTTGTCCCTGGAACTGGGAGCTGGAGCAGCAACTAAACCTTGTGGCTCAGATGGGGGCATTTGGACTATCTGGGGCCTCTTAGGCCAGCTTGGGACAGCCAAACACTTTCTCAGACCCTGGGGACAATGCCCTGACAGATCATCTCCCAGGTCACCCAAGAAACCTTTGATCCTCCCAGTACCTCATACAGGGCCTCTCAAGTCTCCTAGTCAGTTAGTTCTCCAGGCAGGGCGGTTGCTTTAGCTGTACTTGGTCTATCCCGTGGCTTTATTTAAAAACCTTGCCAAAGGGTGGTGATGAGCTGAAGGAAAGTCTAGAAACACCATGAAAACTGGGTAGTGGTGGCAGGTGAGTGCGCTGCAACCAGGGATGGGGCAACTAGCAGAAAGTGTGTCTCAGGCTCCCAGGCAAAACTGGGAAAAGGGGAGGCTGCCTGCCTGGTATCCCTAACCCTCCCCACTCCACACATCAAGAAACCAGGCAAGGCTATGGGGGCTGCTTTTATGGGGACAACCTGACAGAGGGCATGGTCCGTACAAAACCAGGAACAATACATACATATATATATTATATACAGAGATGGGGTCCTCCAAGGGCGGGGCAGAGATGCTGCCAGCAGAGACAGGAAGCACATCAAAGTCCCGCCCACCCGGCTCCGCCCCCTCCATCTGCCAGGGTGAAGTGCAGGGCCAGGCACTGTGACAGCCAGCTCTTTCGAGTAGGGGCACGTCTGAGGGGGCAGGAGGGGCAAGAAATACTGATTGGTGGTATGGTCTATTTACAGGGGACAAGAAGCCAAAACAGATGGAACAGAGTGTTTTTAAAAAAAATGAACAGAAACCCAGGTTTGGGACAGGGTACAAGGAAATGGCAAAGTGAGATGGATTTTTGAAAGGGGAGGATACCCGAGGGGGTCTCAGCTCCCTTGGTCCAAGCCCCAATTTGGGGTTAAAGTGGGGGAACAGTCAATTTCACTTAGAAAGCAGGCTGCAAGCAGCAGCCCTGGTCTCCAAAAAGGTGAGTAATAAAATTTTGCCTTCCAGTGAAAACAGTGGCATCCAAACAGTGGGGGTGGGGGAGGGGAGGCTGTCTGCTATGTTGGAACAAGGCTTCCTGGCGTGCCCTGGGCAGGGCCTGGCTCTCCAGTGAGAGCCCTGCCGCACACCACCTATGCTGACCTCCCTCCCTCCCGGCATTCCCAGGCTTAACCAAGGAAAGCTGAACCCCAGAGCAGCTGCAGGAGTTCCAGGCGGAGGCTATGGCCACTTGGCACCTGGGAGAGGGGAGGCACAAGAAGCTGAGGGAAAGGGGAGCTGGCCACCAGGTGTTCTGCACTCTCCCCTTTTCTTATTCCCAGTCTCCTCCTCCCCCCCTGAAGGATACAGGAGAAGTCAGTGCAGGGCCATCCTCCAGCCCTTGGCTCTATCCCTCCTGGGATGCAGGGCAGGAATGGGAGGGGTTGAGGCAACCCCTCCAAGCAGGAGGTCAGAGTGAAACAGACAGGACAGTGACAAGGAAGAGGAAAGGGCCAAGGTAGACTCTCAAGTCAAGAGGCCCAGGGGCCGGTGGAGCCGCACGGGCAGGGAGCAGCCTCCAGGTGATGAGATGCTGGGAAAGCCCCAGCTCCACTCCGGTCCAGAGACAAAGGCTGGAGGTTGTAAAGTCTGGCAGTTTGGTCTGCAGGTCCTTCTGTCCATCCACACCCAGGCCGGTTCTCAGCTTCCCTAGGCCTCTGTGCCTCAGCCCCATGGGATGAGGAGGCCACCTTTCCAGCCACCACTGTCTGCCCGGGCCACCTCGTAGGGGGCCTGTGATATGGGCCCTCTGGTCCCTGAAGCTGGGGGAGGTGGGGTGGAGTAGGGGGAGTCGGGGCACCTGTCCCCAGGCTGGTAGGGGTAGGGTGGGGTATTGAGGACAGGAGAGTGAGGATGATGGGAGGGGATTATTATTGTCCGGTCAAAGAGTGGTTCCTGTTAAGTAGAATTGGAATTCCTCAGTGTTTGCAGGTTTCCTTCCAGTTCTGAGATCTGAAAAACAAAGTGGTAGTGGTGGTGTAGTGGGGAGGGGATCATCCTGGCCACTGCCTCCTCATGACGAATGACCCGAGTGCCAGCAAGCGCCACAGCCCCCTCCAAAGATCCTGGATGCAGGCTTCCATGCTGCTGCATACAGGGTCCTGCCCAGGACACTCCAGGGCCTACCTTGTCCAGAAGCTTGTCCATTTCTTCCTTCCTAGCCAGCTCCGACTCCTCCAGAACCCGACGCTGAGCAGTCTCCTTTTTCAGGAACTCAATCTCCCTGGAGACAGGCAAGGAATAGACAGTGGGTTAGGGTGTGTGGTATGGCTTCAGTCCAGGGACAGGCAGGTTTTCCCAAGGCCTCTGGTATCCAGCCATTCCAGCCCAGGTACCTCATGACGGGGCCCCCCAAATTTGGTGTGGCTTGTCTATCTACTAAGGGAAGGGCTTGGGGATACCACTGAAGGCCTCTCCATCCCACTGGGCCCAGGACCTATACCCCTGGCACGTACTTCTGCTGATAGTCCTTGATGAGGCGCTTGGCCTTGCTGTACTTGCGTTCCAGGGCCTGGTACTGAGCCTGAGTCTCCCGCAGGTGCTCATCCACAGCCTGGCACAGGCTCTGGGCCTCACCCCAGTAGCCTTCCAGCTTTTCCATGCGCTCCTTGTTCTCCTCCACACTCTGTTCCAGCTGGGCCTTCTCTACCCGCCAGCGCCCCTTCTCCTGCTCCAGGCTCTGCAGCTGTGAGGAAAGAGCAGTCCTGGGCTGGAGGGACTGGGATCCCTGGGACCCTGCAAACCTGGAGGCCACTGGCCCCCAACTACTAATTCTCTGAGACTGAGGCTTAGAACTCTCCTGGGGAAGCAGTAGCTCCCATGGGTCACTGGCTAGCAACTTCTGCCTCATCCAGAGAGTGACACTGCCTCCAGTCTCTCAAGGGTCAGTGAAGAGAGTCCAAGTGGAAGATAGTCTCCACCGCTCTGAACCCTCCCTCTGCTGACCAGCTCCTGCCTCATGGGATTCCTGAACAATCTAATTCCTCTCCAGTTCCCAGGTGATGTTCATTCTTGATACAGCTCAGTCTGGATCCTTAGGTTCTCTCTTTACCATTCCCCAGTAAGACCTTATCTCCCACACCACCTTTATGCATAGAACTCCAGATCCCAAGTGCCAGCCCTGCCTCCCGGTCTCTCAGTCACCCTTCCCCTGAAACCTGCGCAAACCCAAAGCCTCCATCCCAGCACTCGTTCTCCAGCCCCTGGTCACACTGCCACATGGCTGGCTGCAAACACTCCTTGCTGTCTATAACTAGACACACAAGCCTTCTTGAAGACCCTCAGAATTGTCACAGGACCTTTGCAGATGCTGTTCCTTCTGCCAGAAATGCCCCATCTATCCTCCTTTGGATAGCTGCTGTATCACTTCCCCAGAGAAGCCTGCTGGGACTCAAGTAGCAAGTCCCCCATCCCCTCAAAGCTGAATGGAGTTCTTCTTGCTCTAGGGGCTCAGTAATCCTTTTCCTACAATTTGACAGACCTCTGTCAAATTGCAACAACACAGTCACTGGTATGCAGACTCTAAAGCTCACAAGGACAAGAACCAACTCTGCTTTTTGCTCATCATTGTAACTGGAGTCTAGAAGATAGACACCTCAGATGTCCGCCAACAGGATGCCCCTTGCTTTCTGGGCTTGAGGAGACCTGTGATTTAACCTCTGCTTCATCCCATGAGAACACTCAGGAATACAGACTGTTACTTCAACCCCACAGATGCAGTCTTACCCTAACCCTTCCTTTCCACTCTTGGCCTAGACTCTGGCTCACCCTGACAAGCACGGCCTAGACCTCTAACCAATTGGCTCACATCCCAGTCCTGCTTATCCTCAAACCCTCCCACTTCTTAGGCAATGAACTTCCAAAACCCCCAAGGGCCACAGCTCCATGCCCATAGGACCAGGGCCATAGTCTTTGGAGGGGTGGGGTCCCAGCTTTCCCACAGTCCAGTGAGCTTTCTCCCCATAAAAACAGCTGCCATAGCTTGACAGGCCTCCTTCCAAAGCCAGCCAGCCTCCAAGCTCCCTGCTCTGATCCAACCACTACCGCCCACCCCAACCTTCCTCCATCCAAATGTGGGAAGAGAACACACATAGATCCCAAGTCTACAAGGCCCCTGGAGATCCCTTTCTCCTACCACATAGGGAACTTGGTGGGAATTGGGACTCTTTCAGTAGTCTGTGTGTCTTCATGCCTGACAGTATGTGGGTACCCAGTGTGCTTATAAGCATCTGGTACACATGCAGTCACCAGCTGGTGCTGACAGCCTCAGCGTGTGCCTGTTGCTTGCCCAGTGAGAATGTGCTGTTTTGACACTCTGCCTAGGCAAGGTGGCCTGAATGGTGGTCATACTCACATGTCTCTGTGACCTCAAGGCAAAGTAGATCTATTTATCCAGCTTTCTACTCCCGGGAAAATCAATCATGGATATCTAATGATCTCTAATATCTAATAATAGATAGCTGTGCAGAGAGGGGTACCTAGGTATCTGGGTAAGTGGGTCTGTGGATCCAGGCTGGACTGTGTACACCTCTGTGTACTCTATGCTTATCCCTAGGCCTGTGCAGAGGATGTATACAGGACAGTACACACACTAAAAGTGGGACTTGTGTCTCTGTGAAATCTAGACACCCTGACTTTTAATTTAGCACCTACCTCGTATCAGGTGCTGTACTGAGGCTTTCCATGTATCATTTCGCTGGTCTTTCACCTATATAGCTTTATGTCGGGAATACTTTTATTCCACCTTACATATAAGGGGTTGGAGACCCAATGAGTGAATGGAGGAACAGATGGCCCATAGCCTGGGCTACTTAATCCTGCTATCTCTGGTGTCACAGCAGCCTAGTCTGTGCATGCTTGTGCCTGTGGTGGTATGTTGAGGGTCAAGGGTGCTGGTGTGAGCTCGGGGGAGCCTTTCTTCCAGCCCTCAGCCCAGTTCTTCGACGTGCTCATATGTGGACACACGTGCACATACGCCCTCACCTTCCGCTTCAGCTGCTGGATCTCAGCTTCAGTCACAGCGTGCTTGATCTGGAGCTGTGGGCATAGGGTGGTATTTAGCTCCTGGGAGCCAGCTACCCACCTGCATTCACCCAGCAACCCAGAGCCGCTCCTCCCACCTCCTTGAATTTGTGCACCAGCTTTTCAGGCTCCATCTCCACAGGGGACAGGGCATCCTCGTTCTCTGCTAGTTCAAACACTTCGATGGCCATTTCACCCCCTGGGAATGTGGGGCTCAGTTCTTCATCCTCATCAGTGGCATACTCTCCTGTCTGTGGAGGGAGACAGGCAGTGTGGACCCATCGAGTCCAGATCACTCAGCAGTCCTGCTGCCAGACATGAGACCAGCAGTAGCACCCCCGAATCGGACTGGAACTGGTCAGGAGTCCCAGACTAGGGAAGGTCCCCTGAAGGTCTGAAGAAACTGCTTGTACTGTTCCCTCCATAACACAGCTTCCCTGAGGACCTGTCCTCCTGAGATTAAGTCTCCTACATTAGAGACTATACCCTGTGCCCCAGAGTAGAACTCTGAGGGTACTGTGGTCTCCTTCCAGGTACAGGAAGACCCTCTGAAAAGAGAGGGTAGGACTTCTCCATTTCACTAGGGCTTCTCTGAGGAAAGGATCTTCTCCCTCAGACCCTTAGCTCCTCTGGGGTTTGGGCTTCTTTACCAGGCCTGGGCAAGTGGCCAAGGCAAATAGTGGCACTGCTCATCTGCTCAGCAGAGGGCAAGATGCAGAGCTCCTACCTCCTCATCGTCCTCCCCATACTGGGCATATCTCTGCTCCATCATCTCCCGCTGCCAACGCTCCTGCTCCAAGGTCTGCTGAATCAGCTGGGCCACTTCACTCTGTTCTCCAGGCCGCTCCCGGCCAATCATGAACCTGCAGGGACACCAGAGACTTGACATCTGTCATCCTGGCATCATCCCAGCCTGTTTGCAGCTGGGAATGCCACTGCCCTCCCTGCTGATGTTCCCCAGCTTCAAAACCAGGTCCTCCCAGGGGAGATCAACCAAGAGGCTGAGTCCAGAGGCTGTGCTGTTAATAATGAATGTCAGAGATGGGGCCCTCACCAGGCTGACTACCAGGAGAGGCAGGAAGGCTTGCTAGTCCTCCTGGCCAGCTTTGAGGAGGGAATGTCAGAAAAACTTTGAGCTGGGGTGCAGGGGACAAAAGCTCAGGGGATGTCACCATAGGAACTTTTCCCATTGTAAGAGAGAAGAAAAAAACATAAGGCAGGAGGGGTGAGGGACAGTCGGTGGAGGTGTATCCTGGAGGGGTGAGGGACAGACGGAGGAGGTGTATCCTGGAGGGGTGAGGGACAGACGGAGGAGGTGTATCCTGGAGGGGGTGAGGGACAGACACTGAAGGTGTATCCTGGAGGGGTGAGGGACAGACACTGAAGGTGTATCCTGGAGGGGTGAGGGACAGACACTGAAGGTGTATCCTGGAGGGGTGAGGGACAGACACTGAAGGTGTATCCTGGAGGGGGTGAGGGACAGACACTGAAGGTGTATCCTGGAGGGGTGAGGGACAGACGGAGGAGGTGTATCCTGGAGGGGGTGAAGGGACAGACACTGAAGGTGTATCCTGGAGAGGGGTGAGGGACAGACACTGAAGGTGGTATCCTGGAGGGGTGAGGGACAGACACTGAAGGTGTATCCTGGGGGGGTGAGGGACAGACACTGAAGGTGTATCCTGGAGGGGTGAGGGACAAATGGAGGAGTACAGACACTGAAGGTATCTGGAGGGGTGAGGGACAGACGTGAGGTTACCTGGAGGGGTGAGGGACAGACAGTGGAGGTGTACCCTGGAGGGGTGAGGGACAGACACTGAAGGTGTATCCTGGGAGGGGTGAGGGACAGACGGTGGAGGTGTATCCTGGAGGGGGTAAGAGACAGACACTGAAGGTGTATCCTGGAGAGGGTGAGGGACAGACACTGAAGGCGTATCCTGGAGGGGGTGAGGACAGACGGTGGAGGTGTATCCTGGAGGGGTGAGGGACAGATGGTGGAGGTGTATCCTGGAGGGGTGAGGGACAGACGAGGGGAGGTGTATCCTGGAGGGGTGAGGGACAGACGGTGGAGGTGTATCCTGGAGGGGTGAGGGACAGATGGTGGAGGTGTATCCTGGAGGGGTGAGGGACAGATGGTGGAGGTGTATCCTGGAGGGGTGAGGGACAGATGGAGGAGGTGTATCCTGGAGGGGGTTAAGGGACAGACACTGAAGGCGTATCCTGGAGGGGGTGAGGGACAGACACTGAAGGTGTATCCTGGAGGGGTGAGGGACAGACAGTGGAGGTGTACCCTGGAGGGGTGAGGGACAGACACTGAAGGTGTATCCTGGAGGGGTGAGGGACAGACAGAGGAGGTGTATCCTGGAGGAGGTAAGGGACAGACACTGAAGGTGTATCCTGGAGGGGGTGAGGGACAGACACTGAAGGTGTATCCTGGAGGGGTGAGGGACAGACGGTGGAGGTGTACCCTGGAGGGGTGAGGGACAGACACTGAAGGTGTATCCTGGAGGGGTGAGGGACAAACGGAGGAGGTGTATCCTGGAGGGGGTGAGGGACAGACACTGAAGGTGTATCCTGGAGGGGTGAGGGACAGATGGTGGAGGTGTATCCTGGAGGGGTGAGGGACAGACGGCGGAGGTGTATCCTGGAGGGGTGAGGGACAGACGGCAGAGGTGTATCCTGGAGGGGTGAGGGACAGACGGTGGAGATGTATCCTGGAAGGGTGAGGGACAGACGGTGGAGGTGTACCCTGGAGGGGTGAGGGACAGACAGCGGAGGTGTACCCTGGAGGGGTGAGGGACAGATGGTGGAGGTGTATCCTGGAGGGGTAAGGGACAGACACTGAAGGTGTATCCTGGATGTGCTCCAAGCCTCTTCGTTTCAGGAAGGGGCAGGACGATGGCAACGGGAGATTAGGATGGAGAGGAAACAGTGGAACTTCCAAGCATCAGCTCCTCCTCCCCCTAGCCACCCACATCCTGTTTCTCTCCACCACCCTTTCCTGGGGGCAGTGCCCCTCTTAGAGGGGGGGCAGGGCGTGATCCCCAAGTGTCTTGCCAGAGGTGGAAAACACAGAATTCTCCAGCCCCTGAGTTTTTAGGGTCCAACAGAGCAGCCTTCCAGCATGCCAGGGGTGGACCGGCAAGGACGGTGAAGCTCTGGGGGCGGGATCTCGTCCGGGCAGTTACCCTGCAGGTCTTGGCTCTCCAATGAGGGAGCCAGAAATAGGAATGGGGAAGAATGGTCCAAGAGGACAGCATGGCGGGGACAAATCCTGGTGGTCAGAGCAGCCATGGAGCTAGTAGGGATAGGAAGCCAGGTCTGGGGCAGGAGCTGTTTATACAGCAATCCCCTCAGGCAGGTAGCTGGTGGTCTGTGAGTACTGGCTTCCAGCCTGTTCCCATTCCTGGCTCTCACCGCACACGGCCCTTGGTGTTCCTGAGCACAGAGGCTGCGAAGCTCTGGGTTACTCCTACCAGACTTGTTCCATCCACCTCCACCAGTAGATCATTCACTTGGATCCTAGAAGAAGTGACAGTGACATGTGTTAAGGGGTCATGAGAGGAACAGGGGGCTGGGGTAGAGATGGACTCCTCCCATTGGAGACTGAGGCTCAGTTCCCACTAGGACCCAGCATAAAATTTGTGAGGACAAGGAAAAGAGTCAGGCAACACAGACACAGGTACCCAGAACCAGGAAGGATGGCAGGCACATTTCCTGTGATGATCTCACTCTTTGTCTCCTTCTCTGTTATATTCAACAGGATGGTATGACAGCTAAGAGCTCATTTGTACATGTTCACATGTGTACCACCCTCTTACACGACATTCTGGCCCAGCCCCAAGTCCCCCAGCCCTGACGTTGCCCCAAATGCCCAAGACCCAAGCACACACACCAACCTATACCAACCCACGCCAACCCACACCAACCCATACCCACAGAGTTGAAACCCAAACCCATTCTAGCTGCAACTCCTGAAGCCCCGGCCTTCTGCGTAGAAGAGGAAGCTGGGGGGAGGGGTCCTACTCTAGCCTGGGAGGAGAATGCGAGGGTGTGAGGGCGGCCTTAGGCACCTCCTTTTTCCACTCCCACCTCCTGGAAAGTCCTGGGCTTCTCAGAAATGGATTTAACACCTGATTTAAGATTTTCTCCCTCACAGTCCCCGTCCTCATGTGGGTGCTGACCCCCCACCCCCCAGTCAACAGGTGACAGTGAACAAGATTCTAGAAAGAGAGAAAAAGAAGTATAAGACAGTGGATGCCAATCTTTCTGTTCTGTTACCTCCATGCCACCTGGACCATCAGGAAGAAGCCCCCTGAACTGGGTACCCATGCCCCTACCAACGTGAGCCCACAGTGACCCAGCCCCCCACTCACATCTGTCACAGGGAAGGGGTGTGGGTGTCAACCTCTCGCTGCCCTCCTGAAGGAAGCCCTACAGCACTTCCCACTTCCTCCCTTTGCAACACACAGCAGAACAGCTGGCAGAGGGGACACAGATGCCTAGAGCTCCAGCACCCTCCACGATCGCTCTGACTCACAGAACACAGCCCTATGGCCATACACACTCCACACAGGCACATAACCTACTCACAAGCAATGAGCAACCCCAGCTCCAGAACAAGGCCACAACTAGCCCAGTCCCGTCCTCGCCTGGCTCCCTGGCCATGGTACTCCTCCCTTTGGCTTTGGACTTTGACACCCTTGTACTCAGGCTATCTAGCTCAGCTGGTAGAGTACTTGCACTGGGTGCACGGGACCGGGCTACACAAGGAGCCCCTGCATTGACTTGGTCCCTGCTTAGCCTTCAGCTCTCAATTCCAACGTTACTTCCTCCCTGTCAGAGTAGTCAGGACTTCCTACTTTGTGCCTTCATCTATTTTCCTCCATTTGGCCAGTTTTTGTTTGTTCCACCTGATATCTGTCTACCTTACCACTGCCTGCTTCCTGAAGACAAGGCCTTCCACACCAACTGCTAGGGCCTGACACCAGCTCAGTGCGAGTCAGGCTCTTAGTATTTATTAAGGGAAAGAAATGCTCAGCCTTATTCCAGACGTGCAGCCCATGTTCTCCCTACCAGAGCCAACAAACACCCTAGGCCAGTACACACAGTACTAGGTACAGCCTAGCTTCACACCCCCACCCAGAATGTGAGCACCCTGGTAGGGCTTCCACCCAAAGCCTGGAAAAGCACCTACACAGTGGTGTTCCTTGAACATTCAAAGATACACAGAGCACACACAAGTCTTCCAGGAGCCATCGAGAGGCTGCCCCCCATGACTGACAGAGGTGACTGGGGAGGGGTAGTACCTGCCATCCCGATGAGCTGCGCCACCCTCAGTCACAGTCTTGACAAAGATGCCCAGCTTCTCCAGGCCCATGTCGGCTCCAGCCCCCATGCCGATGATGCTGATGCCCAGGCCCTCGGAGTCTGTGGGGCAGAAGGGGAGACACCATAGCAGGGTCCTGAACCCACCCCAAGGAGCATCTCCCCTTCAGGAGTTTAGGGGACATCCTAGGATGGGAGAAGGAGTGTGGCTCTTTGCCAGGCCAACTCAAACACCTCTTGGGTTACTCTCTGCCCTTTGCCCCAGCCAATGAGTTTACAGGCAGCAGAGTGTGTGCTGGTGGTTGGAGCGTGGCCAACTATTGTAAATGCAGATAAGAGTGTGTGGCTGGGATGGGGGCTGTGAAAGAGCTTACCCCTAAGCCTTTATGATCCCTCTCTTCCAGTAGTCTCTTCTATGCCCAGAACTTCATTGACTGCTGACTATAACCCCCCCCACCGGCTGCCAGGCCTGGGGAGCACCTAAATTCTTTCTTCCTCATCCAGGCCCCACCAAATCAAGTAACCCCTGTTCTTGTTACTGTCCCTGCCCAGTGCGTCTACTTCTGCTCTGCCGTCGCCTTGTCCCACCACCTTCATTCACTATGACCTCTCCCTGTACCCATCCCACCGTGCTCTTCTAAAATAGCTTTTCCATGCCTTGCAATGGTTTCCAACCCCTCTCAGAAATAACTATCCCCTCATCATGGTCCACGTCATCCTGGTCACACCCTTCCCGTGCCGGCTGTGAAAAGGCTGCACCTCACTCCATTATCCCACACCTTCCAAATGTCTCCTCTTTAGCTCTCAACTGAGGTATCACTTCCTTGGGAGTCTTCTAGTGTAGCCGGGCCTTCAACTGTGTTGAGCAGCCTCCCTTCCCCCTTGGCACACAAGGACACAGGCAATGTCTGCTTTCCTGTCCGTCTCCTGGAGGAGCTGCCGCCAGGAGCTGGTTCTCCCTGTCCCTTTGCCTCAGAGAGAGCTCAGGACCGGGCACACAGTACTCAGAAGATGTGTTCGCCAAATGACCAAACGGTTCCATGGCAAGGCACCGACAGTGGAGACACCAGCTATCATGGACACTGACCAAGAAGGTCAAAAAAGGCAAACAAGGGCTGGAGTCAGAGAAGTCTACCGTATCAGTAGGTGTCCGCAGGGTGCAAGGCCTGCAGCACCACAGTGCCAGTGTGCCCAGTGTGCCCCTTCGTCTGGCCTCTCACCCTTCTCCAGCTCCACAGGAAACAGCTCCAACCTCTCCACACGCTTCTCTAGCTCATATTCTGCAGAGGCTGCCATGGGGTCCACATCCTCGTTGCGCCGGTCGTAGTCCTCATTGGAATAGGTGCTGAACACCTGGGAAGGAGAAGCTTGTCAGAGACCCACGGGAGGAGGGGGAGCCCTGGGGGCAGAGCCTGCTGAGGCCCCGGTCCCCCTGCTAGAGGCCCTTCCCCCACACCAACTCCACAAGGAATCCAGCTCTGAGCAAAAGGGCTTCCTGATTCTAGAGCTCTGGAATAGTAGAGCAAAAGGCCCCAGGCTTTGTCAGATCCACTCCGCTGTGGAGGGGAAATGGATGATACTCCCCGGGGCAACTGCCAAGTCTGGGAACCCCAATACCAGGGTAGAGAGAAAGTGAGACAGAACTCAAGAGCCAGACAGCTGAGGGAGGACACAAAGCTACAGCCCCACACAGTCGGAAGAGGCCGAGCAGAAGACAGGAAGAGGAGGGGAGAAAGGATGGAGAAGACACCGGAGGAGGCCAGATGGGGAGGGGGAGGGGAAGAAGCCAGAGGGAGGGAGGAGAGAAGCAGAGGCCCCGCTGCCGAAGTGGATGGTCTGGGGGAGGGGAAGAAGCATAGAGGATGCCTCTAGCCCTATGAAGAAGGGATGGATGGATGGACCCACCCCCAGGTGGGCCTCGGACTGCAGGAGCAGGGGTGAAGCTGAGTCCTGATGGCCTCCCACAGGCAGGAGCTGACCAAGCTTCTTAGGGCAGCGGCAGTCCCTCTCTTCACAGGATCAGGGGAGGTGGGACAGGGCTCTGCAGAGTGTTTGATGCGGGCTCCAGACAGGGTGTCCCCAGGGCAGATAATGAGCACCATTTGGGGGACCATGACTTATTTAGCTTCATTGACAGCCATGACAAGTTACCACCACTTGGAGTCAAGTGGAGCAGGAGGGGTGAGGTGGGTGCAACTCGATCAGCTGGCTGGGCCTGAATCCTGAGGAGGTAGAGGAAGGCACTGTCTCCCCCAAGCTCCATGCCACAACCCCCCTGTGCTCCAGAAGCAAGCCCATGGGCACCCTGGTAGGCGGGAGCATTCCTGTGTCTCAGCCTTGCTCTGGGCTTGCTGCATGTCACCCACCACAAAGACTCACTGTCATGCTGGGAGGGGAGGGGAACCTTATAAGACCAGGCTTCTGCATAGCTGGGGTCCTCGCATTCACCTAGCTCAATACCCTTAAGTACACAGTGTCAAGGACACTTGGACTCAGGCTTTCACGCTCATCCAGCTCTATGCAGTGACCCGTGGACTGCTCTCTAACATCTGGCCACAGATCGCAGCCCCTTGAAGCAACAGACTCCTTATTCCGCTTCCCAAGGTCACAAAGGGTTAGTTAGCCAGTGGCAGGGCAGGATGACATCAAACTCAGCTGGGCTGTAGTGAGCAGGTTACCAGTGACTTTGTCCCTACTACAAAAGTGTCCCAAGCCTTGGGACAGGGGTTGGCATAAGCTTACATCAACAAACTGGCCTTGGCCCACTTCTTCATCTGAGGTGTCTACCCTCTCTTGTGCCTAGGTGACAGGGTCCCCCATTCCTCTCCTAGTTCACCAACCCTTCTCCCTCCCAACCACTGGGACTCCATCATGACCTCCAAAACACCCTGGAAGCCTGACCCAGGCCTAGTCTTTCCCTTTCTGAAACCAGTCTAATCCTGTTCACCTTTCTCACCCAGCCTCCAGTAGGAATCCCAGGCCTCAGGCACAAAGACATGAGACTACACGTCTCCTCCTATCAGAACCTGGGCTCAGCCCTACCTCCTGGGTTCTCTGCCCTCGGCAGACACTTCCACCTCCATAACAGCGACAACTGGGTCACAGTGCGGAGGGGCAGAGAATCCTGGATTGTGAACCAAAGCCACAGTGGGGGCAGGGAGAAGCCTGGGGCCCTGGGACAGGGCGAGGAGGAGGAAGCCCCAGAAGGGCCAAAAGTCGGCTCCTCTGAGCCTCTGCACCGCCCTGGCTCTCATGTAGACGGCCAGCTTCAGTCACCGGGGAGTCCGGAGCACTGCTCCAAATCATGTGCTATTTTTTACCAAATAATCAGGGTAAGGCGCCAGGCCCAGACCACACTCCCTGTCTGAAGCATGGGGCTACTCAGAGAACTTGTGGGTGCGGGTAAGGACCCCTGACACCCTCCCAGGAACACCACATCCCCCATTCCTTTCAGAATCCAGCCACCTTCAGAGGGAACAGGGGATGGAGAAGGCTTCCAGGGTCCCAGGCCAGGAGGGGGCTGGGCTAGTAGGGCAGCCACCCTTAACCTTTTAGGGCCCTCTGGGAGAGGGCAGAGGGTGACAGAAACTTGGACAGCTTCAGTGTCCAGGAGTAGCCATGGAAACTGCAAGCAAATACATGGGGTTTGGCTGGGGAGGGCAAGGCTGGGCAGGGTCCAGGCCAAGGAAAGTGTGGTGTTGCATAAATCCATGGGGCAGGCCAGGAGCTGGGCACCGTAGAGCCTAGGGTGGGGGAGAAATGACCAATAACGCTGGATGTACCAGCTGAGAGTGGAGGGTGCTGGGAGTGGGGGTGGCCCCTGTTCTTAATTCTCCCCAGGAGACACCCTTCCCCCCCCCCCACAGTAGAGAGGATATCAAAGCACTGACTGGGGGGGGGGTGCCCACCTAGATCAGGCCCAGCACAGACCCTGGATGAGAGCCTTTCCCCAGCCCCAGTCACATGACCGACCGTGGCCCAGCTCCCCCTCACAACCTGCTTCCTTCTTTCACTTCTGCAAGTTGGGGCAGGGGTACCGACAGAGAACAAGGCCCCAGTATCTTTGTTTTGGGAAGTTCCTGGCTCCTCTCTCTCACCCCACACAGAGCCAGCCAGGGCCGCAGGAAGCAGGAAGTATGCCTAAGCTCCCCATCTCTCTCTCCCTGACAGTAGGCCAGATGTGGGGACATATCCTGAGGCTGGATCCCACACTTCTTCAGGCCAGCCAAGCCCCAGCCTCTGGCAGCCTCTGCTGGGAGGAATGTCCGGGGGAGGAAGACAGCAGGTGTCCCAGGCTAGGCGTGGGGCAGGGCGGGGTGCTGGGCGGGGCCGCAGGCTAGGAACCTGAGGGCAGGTCTTGGCAGGCCACCTCCACAGTCACAGACCAGAAAACCACGCCGCTCTGACAAACAGCTGGAAGTCCCCACACCTCCCTCCGGTTGGGAACTTCTGAGAAGGAGGCTGGGAAGGCAGGGGCTGACTCAGCCTGCCAACCGCGGGTGTTGGGGCGGGGGCGACCCCCGTGCAAGTGGCAGGGGCGACACAGGGGGCTCACTCACTTGGATAGGTGCAGTGCTGAAATGGATCTTCCTGCTCGGGGCCGGGTCCTCTTCCTCCGAGAGCCCGGGAATCTCCACACACCCAGACTCCGGCTCGTAGGGGGGTTCTCCGTCCTCCTCATCTTCCTCATCGTCCTCCTCCAGGGCACTGCCCCCAGAGTCCTCCCCAAGCCCACTGTAGGCGCTCACGTCCACCAAGTCTGCTTCCGAGAAGTCCTCCTTCTTGGACTCATCCACCTCCTCGGGGGCCACGTCCGGGGCCCGGCCATTGTCCACCACCCCCCTCTCCGGCGTCGCCACCGCCGTCGCCACCTCCTCCTCGGGGATCGCTTCTGCCTTGGGCTCCTCGGGTGCGGGGCTAGCGGTGGCGGTGGCGGTGCTGCCATTCTCCAAAGCCGCATGGACAGTCACCTCCGCCTGGATCACTTCCCCGGGGGCGGACTCGGCCTCCGACTCCCCGCTCTCCTCCACTTCCACCGGCTTGATCTTGCGCACCTCCCGGGGCTTGGGGGGCGGCCTGGCAGGGGCCACTCGGTGCTGCGGGGGCTGCTGCCCTCCAGGGCCGCGCTCCTTCTCGCTCGGGGCATCCCCGGACGGGGCGGGCGGCGGCGGCGGCTGGAACACCCGGGAGCGCTTACTGACCAGCTTCGAGTTGACCTGGGGCGCCCCCGCGGCGCGGGCCGGCCCGGGCCCACGGTGCAGGCCGGTCCTCGAGTCGGCTTTCTCGAAGACGGCGCTGAGCTGGCTGACGGTCGGCGACACGGCGTCGGCATCCAGCTTGTCCAGAGCCTCGGTGCTGCCGTTGAAGCGCACCACGACGTCCAGCTTCCGGTCCTGCAGGCCGGCGCGCTCCTGCCGCAGCAGCCGGCGCGCCGCGGCCTCCTTGTCGGCCCCCGAGGCCGCGGGGACGCTCCGTTCGAACAGCTTCCGCGTCTCCTGCAGCCGGGACGGCGGGTGCGGCGGCGGCGCGGGCTGCGCCGAGGGTGCGGGCTTGGAGTCGAAGCGGCTCACGCGCTCCGACACGCTGGTGCCCAGCTTGAGCAGGGCGCTGTGGTCCACGTTCTCGTTGAGGCTGCTGGCCCGCGGCAGCGACAGGCGCACGCCGCGCTCGGACGCCCTCGGGGCCTCGGCCATGCCCGCGCCGCCGCCGCCCGCCTCCCCCGGCGGCCCCGCGGTGGTGCCCATCTGCAGGAACATACTCTTGATGCGGTGGACGTTGGAGCCATATTTCTTGTGGTGGGCCGCCTTGGGTGCCTCGTCGGGCCCCGGCGCGTCGGGCTTCAGCGCCTGGATGCCCGCTTCATAGGCGCTACGGTGCGGGGAGGCGCTCCGGAGGGGACCCCCGGGCCCCCGGGGCTCCGTCTTCATCATGGTGGGGGGAGCCGGGTTCGCATCCCCCCGCTCCCCGCGGCTCCCCTCCAGCAGGCGGCTGGCCAAGTCGGGACCACCGCCCCCTCCCCCCGAAGAAAGAAGCCCCGAAAGGCCTTCTTGAGGGTCCCCCAGATATCAAGCTGCCAAAAAACAGTTAACCTTGCCTAGAAAAAAAAATGGGGGGATCTCCGAGCGCCCTGTGTGGGTCGCCTCCCCCAATCAAGCTGCCAAAGACAGCCAGTCCCCCTTCCCCCTTCGCCAGCCCGGGCGGCCTGCTGCGGTCGCCCCCACCCAAAGGAGAGAAGCCGAGGCCGGCCGGGGCCGCCGGGACCGCGCGCCCAGCCCGCGAAGCAGCAGTCGCGGCGCCGGCTCACATCCTCTGAGGCGGTGTCAGCGCGGCTGGCGACGCGGGCGCCCCCGACTCCGGCCCAGGGCCTCGGCTCTCCGGGCGCCCGGCATCCCCGCGCCGGTGGCTGCTCGGCCGGCCCGGGCCGCTCCGCCGCGCCTCCCTCCCTCCCTCCCTCCCCCCCGCGCCCCGAGCCTCGCTCTTTCTCTAGCTCTGCCCGAGCGGCGGCTGCCGGAGACCAAGCGGCTGCCCTTCTCGCCGCCGCCGCTGGGGGACTGGCACCTCTGGGTCCTAAAGGGATCGGATTTCCGGGGCCGGAGCCTGTGAGCCCTCCCCTTCCCTTCCACCCCGTCGTCGGTCCTTTCCAGCCCATAGCTGGCGGAGAGCCTTCCCCTGCTCCCCGGACTTTGGCTGTTCTTCCTCAACACTTGCGTCCCAGCCTCGGCGGCTTTCCACGACCCGCATAGGCGCACTCTCATTTAACCCTGGGGGCAAGCCAGCCAGCCGCAGCAGGCTCGGGGCTGCACTTCCCCTCCCCCATAGTGGAGGGGGTTTGTGGGGAGGGGCCAAGAATCTTTTCCTGAAAGCTCCTTGGAGTGCTTAGGGGGTATCAGCATCAAAATCCTTGGGCGCTAGGTTAAAGTACAGATTTCTAGCCCGTTACAAACTTTGAGAAGAGGAATCTCAGAAGCCCGGGAATCTGCATTTTAGAGAACCACGATGTAAAATCTTGGCCCAGCACTCCATACAGGGCTGGAGGGGAAGGAACCAAGAACTGGGGTCGACTGTGTATGTGTGTATGTGTGTGTGTGTGTGTGTGTGTGTGTGTGTGTGTCTTCCATCACCCAAATGGAAGAAGTTACCAAAGCTGCCTTTGAAAATACTGGCTGGAGAGATGGCCTAGCGGTTAAGAGCGCCGACCGCTCTTACAGAGGACCCGGGTTCGATCCCCAGCACCCACGTGGCGGCTGAGAACCGTCTGAAACTCCAATTCCAGGAGAACTCCAGTTCCAGGGGAATCCAAGACCCTCTTCTGACCTCCCCGGCATTGCACGACACGGGTGCACAGACTTGCATGCAGACAGTACATTCATACACATACAGAAATAAATAAAATTAATAATAAAAAAATACTGTTCCTGTTACATGCCCACTCTTTTCCCGGGCAAGGGGCAGGTCGAATCCCGGTTTTCAGAACCTGCCAGGAAACTCCTATCTCTGTAACTGGAAGAGAGGGTTTGGAAGGAAGATTTCCAGAGGCCTATGGACAAAGTTTCTTCAACGAGAGTTCTAACTTGGGTCTCTGGTTTAAAGGATTCTGCAGTGTGCAAGTGAGTGTGTGTGTGTGTGTGAGAGAGAGAGAGAGAGAGAGAGAGAGAGAGAGAGAGAGAGAGAGAGAACTTGGAGCGTCCCTACTTTTTCACATGCGCAAGGAACCTGGGGTTGCTTTTTATTTCTCCCCAGCTGTCTAGACCTGGGTCTAGATGTGTTTCTGCAGTCCGCAGATCTCAGGAACTGAGGAACAGGCTGGGACACTAGGACCCAGAGAACAACTCAGGCACAAAGCCTCCCTCCACTCCCAGCTGCTTCCTGCATCTCAGGCCTTCCTGCAGCCTCTGCCTCCTCCCCCGCCCTCTTCCCTTCCATCCTCTTCCTCCTCTTCCCGTTCTCCGCTTGGCCTGCCCAGGCTGGCAGAGGGAGCCTTCCTCTCCATTCTTCGAGTGTGCGTTTTGTGGGACATTAACCCATAGCACGTGCAAAAGCGCTCAGTGCGCGGGGGTGGGGGGGAATAGGACGTTAGGAAGCCGCCTGGGAACCCTGAAGATTAGGATGGGGAGGGGCCGGAGAACCACTGGATTGGATCGGTAGAGTAGTGTGTTTCGAGAAGGAAGATTTTGGTTCTCTCGTGGAGCCGGAAATGCACCCAGACCTCAGGCTTTCAGATGCCACTGACATGTTAAGTGGGCCTGGAGACTTCCTCTTCCCAGTTCTATACTAGGGGATCTCTGCCCGGGGGTGAGGAAGCTGGCTAGGCTCCTCCCTCATCTTCTGACCCTTGGAAGGCTTCTCTACTGGACAAGCTTTGGGACCAAGCTCAAGTGTGGTGCCTATTCTACTATATCAGTTGTTTGTATGTTTCTTGAGACAGGATAGATCGCATGTATCCCAAGCTAGCCAAGGATGGTCTTGAACTTCTGATCCTCCTGCTTCCACCTCCTGAGTGCCTTGATTACAGGCTTGTGCCATCATACCCCTGAGGATTGAACCTAGGGCTAGCCGCATGCTACGGAAGCACTCTACCAACTGCAGTACACCCCAGCCCACACCGTGTCAGTTGGGAGGAGCCTTTACTGCGCACCCCATTGGCAGTTGGGAATTTGGGCAGAGTGTCCTCAGAAGCTCCTGTGTGAATTGGGGGAGGGTGCAGGCCCCTGGGTGTTCTGCCCAGAATCTCCCACACCCTTTGTGGTGAGTCATCTTAACTGGTCCCAGCCCAAGGGGTCTGTGCCCACACGCTTCTGGCCAGGTGGGAGGAGGGGCTGAGAACCAGCTGTCAGGACCAGAGACCCTTGGACCCCGCCCCCAACACCACCCTTGCCAAAAGCTTGGGATGAACTGGACTGATTGGTACTCTCTGGCCTAACTTGTCCATTGATTTGCCAGAGTAAAAACCCCTTTAAGGGATTTGGGATATGAGGACATGAGGCCGGTATGGAGCTCTGATGACTGAGGCCAATGAGTGGGAATTATTACCTCAAGGATTCCTCGTCCACGGAGCACACCCAATCTGGAATTTCTGAGGCTTTCAGTGATAACTGCTTTATCATCACTCTTTCCTTAGATGAGGCACCATGCTGCCTGCCCGTGAGCTGGGTGGGGCACAGGGTCTCGCCTCATCCATCCCCTCCCTGCCTGTCTGAAGCAAACTTTCATTCCTCAGTCTGTAATGTTCACCCATTCCCACCTGATCAGCACCCTAGGATAATTTAACACTGTCCTGTCTTTCTCCCCAGGCTCGTGTGGAGGAAATCTTGATTTCATTGCAAAGGTGCCAGCCAGGTGGTTCTGGTGGTCCTTTTTTTTTTTTATTAATTTTATTTATTTCTGTATGTGTATGAATGTACTGTCTGCATGCAAGTCTGTGCACCCGTGTCATGCAATGCCACGGAGGTCAGAAGAGGGTGTCGGATTCCCCTGGAACTGGAGTTCTCCTGGAATTGGAGTTTCAGACGGCTCTCGGCCGCCATGTGGGTGCTGGGGATCGAACCCAGGTCCTCTGCAAGAGCGTTGGCGCTCCTAACCGCTAGGCCATCTCTCCAGCCCTCTGGTGGTCCTTCTATTGCTTTGCCCTGTGTAGAGAATGGAGTGGCTCTTGAGGTTGACCCAGGGTCTAGGCTGCCTCCACTTCCTAGCTGTGTGACCTTTCATAAACACTCAACTTTTCTTTGCTCTGAGAGGATAAACTGAGGTTCAGGAGAGTTGCCGGTGGCTGAGATGCGTATGAGCCAGTGTGTGTAGGGGGAGGAGAAGCTTTCCCAGCAATGCCTGCATAGTGGAAACTGCAGTAGGCAGAGATCATCACTTCCCTCTTCTGGACAAGCCCCTCCCTGTTTTCCCACACCCCGTCTGATGGAGGCCCTGTGGGAAGGTGCTCTTTTAAGACTGCCCGGAGGATTGCTGGCTTTAAACGCCAGGTGTAACAATAAAGAGGGTGTTGAAGTCAGGGAAGGCCTGATGTTTGATAAGTCTCAAGCCCTCAGCACCCTGGGCTCAGGCTTGGGCTGGGCGCCAAGGTTGGCTGCTCTTCCCAGCCCCGGGGCTTTGAGACAGCCTCTGAAAGTGGTTTTTCCATGGCCACAGTCAGCAGAGCAGAAACTGGTCTTAGACCCTGCCCTTCCGCTATTCTATGGTAAGCCAATAACCCTCACCCCAATTATTATTCTTTGTCCCAGAGGACCTTGAACTGGTTCTGGGATTCTGGGAAGGTATACTTATGTGCCCACACTTCCAAACAGAAGAGCTCAATTCTAGCATGGCACTGTCTGAAGGGACCTTTGAGGTGCTTGGCTGACTAATCACAGGGACCAGGAAGGGCTAAGCAGTGGTTTACACAGGGCTCCAGAGGTCTGAATTGAGTCCTTACTCCTCCCATTTGCTAGGTAAGCTTGGGCTAGTTATCTTGATCCCTAAGCCTCAATTCCTAACATGCTTAACTTGAATGTCTTCTGAGCATGGATGAGTCTTGGGTGTCCCTCAACTTCCTGTGTACAGTAGAACAAAGACTTTGAAGTCAGGGCATTTAAGATTTCATTTTACTTTTACTTATTTTTATTTTATGTGTATGAGTGTATGTAAGTGCACCCATGGATACAATGCCTTGTGGAGGCCAGAAGAGGGTGTCAGATCCCCTAGAGCTGCAGTTAGAGCAGTTGTTAGCCATCACGTGGGTGGTGGGAACTGAACCCCGTCCTCTGCAAGAGCAACCAGTGTTCTTAACTGCTGAGTCATCTCTCCAGCTCCTAAGTCTGGTCATTTTTTGTTAGAGCTCGCAAACTGCCACTTCCAAGCTTAGGAACTTTGCCGAATTCCTTCATTTGTAAGTCAGAGACCATACACCAACCTCGTGGGGTTGAGTGCATAAAGCTCAGGGGCGTTTGGAGTGTAGGCTGTCACTCACTGCACATGTACTGGAGCATGTGTGGGGGCTACACATGCAATAGTGTGGGCAAGAGTGGCTGAGAACGAACACGGTCCTCTGTGCCTCTCAGTTTGCTTTCATGAGAGAACTCAAGGCCTCTGGTTCCCCTTCTGGGTCCCTTATGTAAAATTCTGAAATATCCCACTCTGTCATGGCTTCTCCAAATCTTTCGGAATCATCCTTTTGTTGTTGCTGTGCTGGAAATGAAGCCAGGCTCTTAAGCATGTTAGGCAAGTGCTGTACCTCTTAGCTATACCCGCAGCCCCTTGGATCATTTATGAAGGTGACCTTTCTTCTGAACTCTCCAAGGGACTTTCGTTCCTGCCTCAAGTCTCCCACTGTACCTACCAGAAGAGCCATGGGAGCCTGCCTCCCACAGCTGGGAGACTGCCCACTGCCTGTTCTTTCTGGCTGCCAGCTCTCTTCCCATCCGTTTCTATGCTCTACTCTAGCACCCCTTGGAAACTTCATATGCTTCTTGGAGACTAGGGAGGCATCAGTGTGTGTGTGTGTGGGGGGTTGGGGATTGAGGATTGGGGGAAGGGGTGGGACACAGCAAAGATTTCTCCAAATCATCAGTTGCTTTAAAGGAAAGCCTATATTTAGCTGGGCTTAGAGGAGCCTGTAAATATGTATTTTGCAACGTAGTAGCTGTAGCCATGGGAGCCCCAGAGACTTGCAGAGAGGTCACAAGAAGAAGGGAGGGGGAGATAGAGAATGAGAAAGATTAGGCAACATATTTGGTCATCAACAAATTTGAAGAATTTCTACTGCCTGCTCCAACTGCTAATAATTCACATTTGTGCGCTTTGATGGCTGCTATTTTTCTTTTAATTTTATTTATTTTCATATGTGTATGAATGTACTGTCTGCATGTAGGTTTGTGCACCTGTGTCATGCAATGCCACGGAGTTCAGAAGAGGGTGTCGGATTTCCCTGGAACTGGAGTTAAAGATGGTTTTCAGCCGCCATGTGGGTGCTGGGGATCGAACCCAGGTCCTCTGCAAGAGCAGTCGGCACTCTTAACGGCTAGGCCATCTCTCCAGCCCCTAATGGCTGCTATTTTTCATCTGCTTTCTGGACCTCGTGCAGGGAAGAGACTAACTTTTCCAGGCACCTTCGGCTATCGGCCCTTGCCCACCATCTCCCGCCTGACTGGCTCCACCTGGCTCCGCTGAGCTCCCAGGGAGATGAGTACCAGTTGGATTTCCACAGTGCCAGCTCTTGCCTCTACTTCAGCCCTTTGCTCTTCAAGGGGACTTTGGGGACATGTAAGCAATTCTGTTATTTCCGGGCAATTCTACTTCAGAGAACTCTTCTTTCTAATAAGAAAAATTATTCTTTTTAAACTTTTTGTTTGAAAAGTTTCTTTGAAAATAAGGAGAGTTCAGAGACTCACATCACAAACAGAATTACCAAGTCCCAGCACCGTGCCATTTTCACTTCAGGTTTTTCCATAAAAGAGATTAATTTGGGGGGGACTGGAGAGATAGCCTAGCGGTTAAGAGCACTGACCGCTCTTACAGAGGACCCGGGTTCGATCCCCAGCACCCCACATGGCGGCTGAGAACCGTCTGAAACTCCAATTCCAGGAGAACTCCAGTTCCAGGGGAATCCGAGACCCTCTTCTGACCTCCGCGGCATTGCCCAACACGGGTGCACAGACTTGCATGCAGACAGTACATTGATACACATACAGAAATAAATAAAATTAAAAAAAAAAAGTAATTTGGAGGCTGGGGAGATGACTCAGTGCAAGCATGAGGACCTGGATTTGATCCCTAGAACCCAAGAGAAAATAAAGTCAGGTGTGGTTGTCCATGCTGGTAATCCCAGAGCCGGGGAGGCAGGAAGAGGAGGACACTCAGGGCTCACTGGTCTGCTGGCCTAGCCTGCTTGGCTAGCTCCAGGCTGGTGACAGAGCCTGTCTGAGCAAGGAAGGTGGGGACTGGAGGGATAGCTCAGGGGTTAAGAGCACTGGCTGCTCTTGCAGAGGACCTGGGTTCAATGCCCAGCACCCACGCAGCTGAAAACTGTCTTTAAGTCCAGTTCCAGGAGATCTGAAGCCCTCTTCTGTCCCTAGAGGGCGTTGCATGACATGAGTGCACTTATGCACTCATACACATAAAATCAAAGTAAATAAATCAAATAAATACATTGGATTTTTGAGACAGGGTCTCCCTATAGCCCCATCTGTCTGGCAACTCACTATGTAGACCAGGTTGGCCTTGAACTCACAGAGCTCCTCCTGCCCCCTGCCTCCTGAGTTCGGGATTAAAGGCTTGAGCCACCATGCCCGGCAAAAAATTATGTTTTTTAAAAAGATGGATTGTAGCCAGGCTTGGTGGCGCCCGCCTTTAATCCTAGCACTCCGAGGCAGAGGCAGGTGGATCTTTGTGAGTTCCAGGCTAGCCTGGTCTACAGAGTGAGTTCCAGGACAGCTGGGCCTACAGGGAGACCCTGTCTCAAAAAGACAAAAAAAAAAAAAAAAGAAAATACACCCTAAATGCACAGAGCTTCAATAAAAAATTGGCTTTGGGGGCTGGAGAGATGGCCTAGTGGTTAAGAGCACTGACTGCTCTTGCAGAGGACCCAGGTTCGATCCCCAGCACCCACATGGCGGCTAAGAACCGTCTTTAACTACAGTTCCAGGGGAATCTGATGCCCTCTTTTGTCATCCGCAGCACTGCACGACACGGGTGCACAAACCTATATGCAGACAGTACACTCATACACATACAAAAATAAATAAATGAGCCGGGCGTGGTGGCGCACGCCTTTAATCCCAGCACTCAGGAGGCAGAGGTAGGTGGATCTCTGTGGGTTCAAGGCCAGCCTGGTCTACAGAGCGAGCTCCAGGACACCTGGTACTAAAAGGGAGACCCTGTCTCAAAAATACCAAAA
>VZQC01007061.1:1307843-1396230 GCA_009823505.1 Rhizomys pruinosus
TATATATATGTACACACACATACCTGTATATATGTACACACACTCCTGTATATGTACACACATATACCTGTATATATGTACACACACACACACACTCAGAGGAAATTAATTTGGGAAGCCAAGACAGGAGATCAGCAAAAGCTCTGGGCTAGTTTGAAGTTAAAAAGGAAAGAAAGAATGCCGGGCATGGTGGTGCTCGCCTTTATTTTATTTTTTTAATTTAATTAATTTATTTTCTATGTGTATGAATGTACTGTCTGCATGTAGGTTTGTGCACCCGTGTTGTGCAATACCACGGAGGTCAGAAGAGGGTGTCGGATTCTCCTGGAACTGGAGTTCTCCTGAATTGGAGTTACAAATGGTTCTCAGCCGCCACGTGGGTGCTGGGGATCGAACCCGGGTCCTCTACAAGAGCAGTTGGTGCTCTTAACCGCTAGGCTATCTCTCCAGCCCCAGTGCTCGCCTTTAATCCTAGCACTTGGAAGGCAGAGGCAGGTGGATCTTTGTGAGTTCAAGGCCAGCCTGGTCTACAGAGTGAGTTCCAGGACAGCTGGGGCTACAGGGAGACCCTGTCTTGAAAAGACCAAAAGAAAAAAAAAAAAAGGAAAGAAAGAACTCAGACTTTGCAGTTTGAGCTTTATTTTACTTTTACTTTCTTCTAAGTCCTGAAGCCTGCCCTTCCTATTCTTACATTTAGAATAAATGCTACACAGCCTGGAATGTTTGTTTTGGGGGTTTTGTTTTTGTTTTCTGAGCCAGGTTTTGCTATGCACTGCAGATTGGATTGAAACTGATTCTGTGCCCCGGGCAGGCCTCAAACTCATTGTAATCCCTCCTGCCTCACCTTCCCAAATTCTGGGATTACGGGTGTGTGTCCCCATGGCTAGCTGTTGTGGGATTAATTACTTTTAAGAAACTATACACACAAAACATTGATAAAAGTATAATAAAAAGAAAAAAAAAGAAACTATACACAGCATAAACTCACCATTTTGACTATTTCTAAGCCTGCAGGTCAGTGGTATTAAAGTATTCTGAAGTACAATATCACCACTATCTACAAAACTTTTTTTTTTTGAGATAAGATCTCACTGAGTAACCTTTGGTGACCTGGAACCCACTATGTAGGTCAGGCTGGGCTTGAACTCACAGTGGTCTACCTGCCTGTGCCTTCCAAGTGCTGGGATTAAAAGCATGTACCACTACACCTAGATCAAAACTTGGTCTTTTTGAAACAGGGTCTCCCTGTAGCTCCAGCTGGCCTAGAACTTGCTATGTGGACCAGGCTGGCCTTGAACTCACAGAGTTCCACCTGCCTTTGCCCCCTGAGTGCCGGGATTAAAGGCATGTGCCACCACACCCAGCCATTTAAAAAAAATTTTTTAAATTTTATGTCTATAACAGCATTGCATGCATGCATGTAAGTTCAGCTGTGTCTTGCAATGCCATGGAAGTCAAAAGAGGATGTCAGATTCCATGAACTGGAGTTATGGATGGTTATTAACTACCATGTGTGTGCTAAGAATTGAACCCTGGTCCTCTGCAGGAGCAGGCAATGCTCTTAACTGCTGAGCCATCTCTCCAGCCCCTCAAAACATTTTTGTAAATGTAGGTGTGCCCGGGTGTGGTGGCACACGCCTTTAATCCCAGCACTCGGGAGGCAGAGGCATGTAGATCTCTGTGAGTTCAAGGCTAGCTGGATCTACAGAGAAAGTTCTAGGTCAGCTGGGGCTACAGGGAGACCCTATCTCAAAAAGGCCCCCCCAAAAAAAAGAAAAAAAAGAAAAGAAAGTAGGTGTGGTGGTATAAGCCTATAATCTATAATTCCAGTATTCAGAAGGCACAGACAGGAGGATTGTAAAGTTGAGGGTAGCCTGGGCTGCACAGTGACCTATAGGCCAGCCTGAACTACATAGTGACTTTTTTTCATCTTCTCTAACTGAAACTCTATCTCCACACACAGTAACTCCCTAGTCCCTCTCCCTGCTGCCCCTGGCAACCATTTATTGTCTATATAAATTTGTATGCTACAGGGTTCCTTATGTAAGCAGCATCATACAGAATTTGTCCTTTTGTAACTGGCTTGTTGTTCTTTAGTTTTATTTTATTTTGTTGGTTCTTTGAGAAAGGGTCTCCCTGTAGCCCCAGCTGGCCTGGAACTCACGATGTAGCCCAGGCTGGCCTTGAACTCAGAGATCCTCCTGCCTCCAGAGTGATGGGATCAAAGGTGTGCCCGACACCACACCCAGCCCTGTTTTGTTTTGTTTTATGAGACAGAGTCTCAGTGTATGATTGGCTAGCCTGGAACTCACTATGTAGACAGGCCAGCCTTGAACTCATAGATGTCCATCTGCCTCTGCCTATTCAGTACTAGGATTAAAGGGATGTGTCATCCCCAGCCGTGTAACTGACTTATTTTTCTGAGGGTCACATGTAGCAAGTTTCAGCCTGTAATTTCCCATCTTCTCCATACATTTACATATTCTTAACAGAGTATTACTTTGTGTATCTTTACAATTTATGTAACAATAACAATATTATGTATACCACTTTATACCTTCTCTACTGGATATATTTTTCACAATGGGTCCCTGTTGATACTTATGGCTGTGGTTTGTTCATTTTAATTTCTGTTTATCATTTCATCATGTGAATAAGCCACAGTATAGTTGTTGCCAGTTCCCCTGCTAACTAGTGTTTAGGTTGTTTCTATGCTTTTCTGCTGTACCCAGGGCTGCAGTGAATACTCTGATACCTTGATCCGAACCCATCTAGGGATGTCTACCTAGAAGCAGAAAATCAGGTTGCAGAGTGATGAACTTTGGACCTGACTATAACTGCTAAGACGTTCTCTACTGTTGACGAACCTGTTATCCTCCTGTCTTTAGCAGTTGTACAAGGTGTCCTCTCTGACCTCATGCTTGCCAAAATTTTGCTCTTGTTACATTCTTTCTTATGTCTTTTTGAGACAGGATCTCCCTGTAGTCCCAGCTGGCCTGGAACTTACTATGTAGACCAGGCTGGCCTTGAACTCACAGAGATCTGCCTGCTTCTGCCTCCCAAGTGCTGGGATTAAAGGCATGCGCCACCATGCCTGGCTTTGTTACACTTTTTAATGTGTGTTTATGTGTATGCACATGGCATGTGTGTGTGCTCATGGGAAGGTCAGAGGACAACTTTAACTGTCATCTGTAGAAAGGCTGTCTACTTGTCTTGAGACAGTCTCTCACTGACCTGAAGCTTTATCTAGTGGCTACAGTGGCCGCTTAGTGAGCCTCTTCTTTCCATCTCACTAGCATCCATATTATAAGCACCTGCTACCATGTTTATGTGCTTTAAAAAATATATTAGTTGGGTGCGGTGGCACATACTTTCAATTCCAGCACTTGGGAGGCAGAGGCAGTTGGATCTCTGTGAGTTCAAAGCCAGCCTGGTCTACAGAGTGAGTTCCAGGCCAGCTGGGGCTACAGCGAGACCCTGTCTCAAAAATACAAAAGAAAAAAAATATGGGGCTGGAGAGATGGCTCAGGGATTAAGAGCACTGTTAACACCTCTTGCAGAGGACCTGGGTTCAGTTCGCAGTACCCACATAACAGGTAACAACTGAACCATCCATAACTCCAGTTCCAGGGGATCTAATGCCCTCTTCTTACCTCCACAGGCATTGCATGACACATGCAGGCAATATACCCATACACATAAAAATAATAATTTTTTTGGTCTTTTTGAGACAGGATCTCCCTTTAGTCCCAGCTGGCCTGGAGTTCACTTTGTAGACCAGGCTGGCCTTGAACTCACAGAGATCCCCCTGTCTCTGCTTCCTGAGTGCTAGAATTAAAGATGTGCGCCACCGACCTGGCCCCATTTGCTTTTTAAAAAGATGTATATATAAGACAAAAAAAAAAAAATGCCGGGCATGGTGGCCCACGCCTTTATTTTTTATTTTTATTTTTTTGTCTTTTCGAGACAGGGTCTTCCTGTAGCCCCAGCTGTCCTGGAACTCGCTCTGTAGACCAGGCTGGCCTTGAACTCACAAAGATCCGCCTGCCTCTGCCTCCCGAGTGCTAGGATTAAAGGTGTGTGCCACCAGGCCCGGCTTTTGTTTGTTGTTTTTTGAGACAGGGTCTTACTATGTAGCCCTAGGTGGCCTGGAACTCAATACATGGAACATACTGGCCTGGAACTCACAGAGATCCACCTGCCTCTGCCCCTTGAATGCTAGAATTAAAGGTGTGTACCACTATACCCAGCCAGCCTGGACTTTTTATTTTTGCCAATCTGACAGATGTGGAGTGGTGCTCACTTCAATGTGCGTTGCCCTGGCTGTGAGGCCAAGCCTGTAACTGCTCACTGCCATCTAGGTTTCCTTTGACTAAATCACTTTAGTCCATATCCTTTGCTATTCTTTGTTTTAAATTTTATTTATTTTGTATGTGTATGAATGTACTGTCTGCAAGTAGGTTTGTGCACTCGTGTCGTGCAATGCTGCGGAGGTCAGAAGAGGGTGTCGGATTCCTCTGGAACTGGAGTTAAAGACTGTTCTCAGCTTCCATGTGGGTGCTGGGGATCCTCTGCAAGAGCAGTTGGCACTCTTAACCGCTAGGCCATCTCTCCAGCCCATCCTTTGCTATTCTATAATTGCTTCTGGTGCAAGCTATAAAAACTGCAAGTAGGGGCACCACATAAAAGCTGGCCTGGTGGCACATGCTTGGGATCCCAGTGCTGAGGAAGTAGAGGGAGGCAGGACCCCGGGGCGCACGAGACAGCCAGCTTAGCCTAATGAGTGAACCTTGAGTCCAAGAGAGAGACTGTCCCAAAAAACAAGATGGAGGCAAGGCATGGTGGCTCATGCCTTTAATCCCAGCACTTGAGAGGCAGAAGCAGGTGGATCTCTTTGAGTTCAAGGCCAGTCTGGTCTACATAGTGAGCTCTATGCCAGGTCAGCTGAGGCTATAGGGATACCCTGTCTAAAAATAAGAGGGAATAGAACCTGAAGAACAAGGTACAAAACCACCCAAGGTTGACCTCTGGTATACACACACACACACACACACACACACACGCCACACACATTCATACACACATATACACACATACACACCACACACCACACATACATATACACATATGCACACACACACACGTGAGCACATGCACAAAGTAGAAATGGTTTGAGCAAAAATGGTTATCTTATCCTCCAAACTTTCAGTGCCAGATGGGGACTGCTAAGACATCCAACTTGTGCACTGAGTTATGACTGGGGTTTCAGCCTCTTCAGAGTATAGACTGCCATTGTTGAACTACCCAGGCTGTATCATGGAGACCAATACAGGAAGATCAAGACAGGATGCGGTGCTTACTGGACCTCATTTGGTGACCATGGGAAGGGAAAACCCCAGTATTGAGCACAAGGGCAGAACTGATGGTGGTTTGGGCTTGCCAAGCAGGAGCCTTCAAACATGATATCTTTTGGCCTAATAAAGAAAAAAAATCATAAATTGAAGATGCTAAAACCTATGATATATGTGGCATGCATATATGCATATTTTGGAGTGATACATATTGGAAGGAAAAATAACAAAACAAGAAGAGGAGGAGGAGGAGGAGGAAGAAGAAGAAGGAGGAGGAGAAGAAGAAGAAGAAGAAGAAGAAGAAGAAGAAGAAGAAGAAGACAACTGGGTCGAAGAACTGACTGAAAAGGTGAACTGCTTGAAATAGTAAACTTCTGAATCGAGAATTTTGAGAGAGACTGAGAAAAAGATGAAAAACATGTTTGGGGAATGCTGAGCTGCTGGGGGGTGGGGGGCCAAGGAGGGGGACATGGGTCTAGATTTGATTTGAAACTTTGTATGAAATGCATAAAGTTTCAATAAAAATTGGTTTTGAAAAAAAATGGTTATCTTCCATAACAAGAAATTCCTGAGCTGGTTAATTCAGAGACTCAACTGTGGGGTCAAGGACCATGTTCTCCCATCTTTTCCATTTTTCTTTGCTGAGGATAACACCGCCCTTGTTTGTATTAGCTTGCCTCTTGGACTGGCCCTTCCTGGTCCCAAGATCACTGCCCCTACTCCATGTGTTTCATGCAGACAACAATGTCAGGAGGCAAAAGTAGGTGCTTTTCCTCTGAGTCTCTTTCCCAGCCCCCTCCCGACCCCAGCTAGGTTATCTCTATCAGCTTGGTGACCAGAATTCCATGTATGTCCATGCCTAAACCAGTCATCAACAAGAGGAACAAACATTGCTATATTTTAGATGAATCATAGCTGAGCGATGGGGCTAGGGAAGCTCCTCTGACACTGAATCTTCAGGAAATTACAAAAGAGAGAGAGAGAGAGGGAGATGGACAGAGGGAGAGGGAGACGATCGGAGAGAGGAGAGAGGACGAGAGAGGAGAGAGAGAGAGAGAGAGAGAGAAAGGGATGCCACATGGGGTGAAAGGATGCCTCAAAAGGTCCTAAAATTAGCCGGGGCGTGGTGGCGCACACCTTTAATCCTAGCACTTGAGAGGCAGAGGCAGGCGGATCTTTGTGAGTTTAAGGCCAGTCTGGTCTACAGAGCCAGGACAGCTGGGGCTACAGGGAGACCCTGTCTCAAAAAGAACAACAACAACAACAACAGCAACAACAAAAGACCTTAAAAAAAGCAAAAAACTTTGAGTGCTAAAGATTGACTTTGTACGTGCTAGGCAAGCACTCTGCCACGGAGTGGCATCCTAAACTCCCCCACCCCTTTTTTTTTAGACAAGGCCTCACTGTGTAGCCAAGGCTGGCCTAGAATTCTAATCCTCCTGCCTTAGCCTCTAGAGGGCTCATACCTGGGAGGTCTTGATATATTCTTTTTTTTTTTTTTTTTTTTTGGTCTTTTTCGAGACAGGGTCTCCCTGTAGCCCCAGCTGTCCTGGAACTCACTCTGTAGACCAGGATGGCCTTGAACTCACAAAGATCCGCCTGGCTCTGCCTCCCAAGTGCTAGGATTAAAGGCGTGCGCCACCATGCCCGGCTTTGACATATTCTTAATATGAACTTTTTATCTGTTTTATGTGTTTCCAACATTGCCACCCAGGATGTTACTTGTCTTTTGACTTTGTTCATAATACCTTTTTATAGTAGAGGGGCAGGTGTGTGTGTGTGTGTGTGTGTGTGTGAGACATAAAATCAGTCAATTTTTTCTGAGTTGCATCTTTTGTGTAAGAAATCTTTTCCCACTCTCAGATCTCCTGCATTTCCTCCTAATTATTTTCAAGTTTTGTTTTTCACTTTTAGATGTTTAGTCATCTGGAATTAATACTTATGTGTACTGTAGAGAGGTTTCATATGAAAAGTCAATTGTCCCAACACTTTTTATTGAATAGTCTGTGTTCTCTCATTGAGTTGCAATGCCACCCCCATCATAAATCAAATTCCCACATATGCTTGGCTCTGTCTCTGGGCATTCTGTTTTATTGATCTCTTTGTCCAGCCCAGCACCAATACCACATCATTTTAATTACTATCGCTTTCAAAGAAAGTCTTGGTATCTCTTAGGGGCAGGTCTACTTCCTTATTCTTCAGAATAGTCTGCCGTTTTCCTTGGCCCTTTTCTCTTCTGTGTGAGGCTAAGAACCGGTTTACCTCACTCTGTGAAGCATCCATCAGACAGTTAGTTATGGGTTGCATGGGTGCAATGACAGCGAGAAGAGTAGAGACCTGTGCTTGAGATAGGACATGGGGCCGCACCTAACGTAACCCTCCTCTATACCTCGCCAGTGCAGGTCTTTGTAGAAGACGTACAAAACATAGTGCTTCATCAAAAATCTTATAACTATCTTTATACATTTTCTCTGCATTTTTTTATCATTTTACTTTTATTTAGTAGAATATAATATATTTATTTTTTTTTTTGGTTCATTTTACTTTTCATTGGAGTACTATGTATATAGTTATATAGATGTTTTATTTATATTTTTTTTTTTTTATATTTTTTTTAGTTTTTTTTTTTTTATTTTTTTTTTTTTTTTTTTTTTTTTTGGTCTTTTTGATTTTTGAGACAGGGTCTCCCTTTGTCCCAGCTGGCCTGGAGTCATATGTTAGGACCAGTCTGGCCTGGCTTGAACTTACAGAGATCTCCACCTTGCATCTGCCTCACAAGTGCTTGGATAAAGTGTGTGCCACAACAGCTCCCCAGTTTTTTTTTTTTTAAAGATTTTTTTCCATGTACTCTGGCTGGTCTAGAACTCCCTATGTATATCAGGCTGCTGCCTCAAACTCACAGAAATCTGGCTTCCTCTACCTTCCCACTTTGGGGTTAAAGATTGTGCCACCATGTCTGGCATTTTGTAAACCTTTACTTAAAAAAAAAATTTTTTTTAATTTTTTAAAATTATTTCTTTATGTGTATGAAGGTGCTTTCTGCATGTTATGGTTGTTGCACCATGTCTTGCAATGCCTCGGAGGTCAGAAGAGGCGTCGGATCCCCTGGAATGGAGTCTCAGCCGCCATGCGGGTGCTGGGGATCGACCAGGTCCCCTGCAAGAGCAGTCGGCGCTCTTACACGCTAGGCATCTCTCCAGCCCCCTACTTTTTTTTTAATTTTTAAGACAGGGTCTTGCTATGTAGACCATGTTGGCCTTGAATTCTCAATGTAGATCAGGCTGGCCTTGAACTCTCAATGTAGCCCATGCTTCCTTTTCACTAATGATTCTCTTGCTTCAGCCTCCTGAGTGCTGGAGTTATAAAAGGATTTTTTTTTTTTTTGCTGGGCGTGGTGGCTCATGCTTTTAATACCAGCACTCAGGAGGCAGAAGCAGGCAGATTTCTGTGAGTTCAAGGCCAGCCTGGTCTATAGAGTGAGCTCCAGGCCAGGTATGACTAAAGGGAGAATCTGTTTCAAAAATACCAAAAAAATGGATATTTTAAAATTATTTTTATTTTATGTGTATAAGTGTATTACCTGCATGTGTATTGGTGCACCTGTGTGCACTGTCTGGAGACATCAGAAGAAGGTACAGATCCCCTGGAACAGAGTCATGGATGCTTGTTAGCTGCCATATGGGTGCTGGGAATTGAACACGAGTCCTCTGCGAGAGGAGCCAGTGCTCAACTGCTGGAGCCACCTCTCCAGCCCCCAAAGGATATAAGTTCTAATGAGTTAGTGCTTCATATGTAAAAACGCTGTGGAACGTTCTATTTTGTTTGTCTTTAGATATTGACCTTTGTCTAGTGCCCTGAGCCTCTTAATAGCAGTGATACTATGGGGGCTGGAGAGATGGGTCAATGGGTAAAGTGCCGACTATGAAATCACGAGGGCCTGTCTGAGTTTAAATCCTCAGCACCCATGTAAAAAAAAGCCAGCTGTGGCACCTGCGATTCCACCTGTGGCAGCATGCACTTGTGATTCCAGCTGTGGACTCAGAGACAGGCAGATTCCAGGGTACCTGCTGGCCAACCAGTCTCACCCAAACAGCAAGCTCTACGTACAGTGAATGACCCTGTCTCAAAAAGTAAGGCGGAGAACAATAGAGGAAGGGACCTGAGATCCACTCTGACTCCACAGGAGCACACAGAGGCAGGCACTTGCACACACACAAAGTCTGCAGGAGCGGTACACTCCTAACTGCTGAGCCATCTCTCCAGACCTTTAATCTTTGTTTAAAAATAACTTTTTTAGGGCTGGAGAAATAGCCTAGTGGTTAAGAGCACCGACTGCTCTAGCAGAGGACCCAGGTTCGATCCCCAGCACCCACATGACGGCTGAGAACCGTCTGTAACTCCGATTCCAGGGGAATCAGCGACCCTCTTCTGATCTCCGCTGCATTGCACGGCACGGGTGAACAAACCTACATGCAGACAGTACATTCATACACATACTAAAAAAAAAAAAACTTTTTTAGAGATCTGGGGTGATGGCTCAATGGTTAAAAAGCATTCTCCTCTTTCAGAGGACATCTGTTTGGCTGCCAGCACCCATGTCAGGTGGCTCACAACTGCCTGTAACTCCAGTTCAAAGGGGGACCCAATGCCTCTGGCCTTCTCTAGAAGCTGCCACACATACACACAATTAAAAAATAAATCTTTGGGGACTGGAGAGATGGCTCAGTGGTTAAGAGTGCCAACTGCTCTTGCAGAGGACCCGGGTTCGATTCCCAGCACCCACAGGGTGGCTAAGAACCATCTTTAAAAGGGTGGCTAAGAACCATCTTTAACTCCAGTTCCAGGGGAATCCGACACCCTCTTCTGACCTCCGCAGCATTGCACGACACGGGTGCACAGACCTACATGCAGATAGTACATTCATACACATAAAAAATAAATAAAAAAAAATAAAATAAATCTTTGAAGCTGGAGAGATGGATCAGCAGTTAGGAGCATTGGCTGCTCTTTCAGGGGACACTGGTTTTGTTCCCAGCACCCACACGGCAGCTAACAACACTCCATAACTCCTCTCTGGCTCTGTAGGCACCGCCTACAAGTGGTGCACTTACACACATGCAGGCAAAACACTCAAACACATAAAAATAAAAATTTTAAAATAGAATAAATCTGGGCATGATGACACATGCCTTTAATCCCAGCACCCAGGAGGCAGAGGCAGGCAGGCAGATCTCTGATCTCTGTGAGTACAAGGCCAACCTGGCCTACATAGTGAGTTCCAGGCCAGCTGAGGCTGTAGGGATAAAGGGAGACCCTGTCTGAAAAAGACAAAAAAAAAAAAAAAAGAAGAAGAAGAGGAGGAGGAGGAAGAAGAGGAAGAGGAGGAGGAGGAAGAAGAGGAAGAGGAGGAAGAGGAGGAAGAGGAAGAAGAGGAAGAGGAGGAGGAAGAGGAGGAGGAGGAAGAAGAGGAAGAGGAGGAAGAGGAGGAGGAAGAAGAAGAGGAAGAGGAGGAGGAAGAGGAGGAGGAGGAAGAGGAGGAGGAGGAGGAAGAGGAGGAGGAGGAGGAGGAAGACATAATCTGGGACTAGAGAAATGACTTAGTGGCTAAGAGCCCTGGCTGCTCTTAGGACCTGTGTTTGGTTTCCAGCACCCACAGGGCAGCTAACAACCATCTGTAGCTGCAGTTCCAGGGGATCTAATACCCTCTTCTGACCACCATGGGCAATGCATAACATGGGCACACTTACATACATACAGGCAATACATTCATACACATAAAAAATAAAAACAAATATTTTAAAAGAATAAACCTTTATTTATTTATTTATTTATTTATTTATTTTTGGTCTTTTCGAGACAGGGTCTCCCTGTAGTCCCAGCTATCCTGGAACTCACTCTGTAGACCAGGCTGGCCTTGAACTCACAAAGATTCGCCTGCCTCTGCCTCCCAAGTGCTAGGATTAAAGGCGTGCGCCACCACGCCCGGCAAGAATAAACCTTTAAATGCCAGTTGTGGTGATGTTGCACATCTAAAATTTTAAAACAAAATAAAAATTTACATTTAGTGCTTGTGGTGTGTGTGTGTGTGTGTGTGTGTGTGTGTGTGTGTCTGTGTTTGGAGATCAGAGGACCTTGGGGGAATTGGTTCTCTTCTTCCGGTGCCTTCCTAATCCTTTTAAAGCTGACTTGTCTCATTCTCAGGCCCGGTGGAGGGCTGGTCCTAGCCAGCTATTGCTTTGCTCTGCCAGCTATAAATACATGAAAGATCCCATACTTTCTCCTGAGCTTTACAGTTCACAAAGCACTTTCTCCTCCATTAGCTCATTGATCTTTCCTACCCCCGCTTTGGAGAGGGAGTGGAAATGGCTGTGGCACCCTGGATGGTCCCTCCCTTTCTCCTGTAATCTAAAAAGTTTGGCCAAGAATACCCTTTGACACTGAGATTCTGACACTTTCAAAGGAGCTGAAGTCCATAAACAGAAAGGAGATGTAGATTGGTTGGTAGAGTGCTTGTGAAACAGGGAGAGACCCCTGGGTGTGATGGAGCGCCCCTGTAATCCCGGCCCTGTGGCACTTGGGGCAAGAGGATCAGAAATTCAAGGTCATCCTCGGCTATATAGACAGTCTGGGCTGTATGAGACCTTTTTTAAAGAACAAGACAAAAGAAAAATATAAACGGGGACAGGGTGTTGGCAGCAATTCTGAATACTTCTAGGTCTCCAAGGTGGCACCCAAAAGGTTTGTGTATAGAAAGGGTAGGAAAAGTCCTTAGAAGCCAGAGGGCTGACAGATGACATGGGTGGGGGAGGGGCGGAGATCATTCTGTCCAACCCCCTACCCCCCACGCGACTCCTTCTCCCCTTAAGGAAGACGACATCTTCTGGATAGGGAACGACAGGATCCGCTCATAGCCTAGGGTGTCCTGCGGTGTCACCTCGTTAACCGATGCGTTCAGCAAGCATGCCCCCTTGGTCCGGCACCCTCCCCTCCTCCCCTGCCAGCAACCTATTCCCCAGCCCCGGACTGCGCAAGGCAGGCCGGGCTCCTCCCAGCTCTTCACTCCCGGCTCTTCACTCCCTGCTCCGCGCCAATATTGCGCAAGCGCAGGGAGGGCATGAGCCCGTGAAGGAGCCCTCTTGTGGTGGACGGACTCGGTTGCACTCTTTGTTATTCTGCTGCGGGCGGGGAAGAGGAAGGGGAGGAAATGTGGGAGGAGTTTGGGAAGCAGACGCTAGGATCAGATCACAATGATGAGAATGTCTTTCCTTTGTCCCTCCTGACAACTATAATCTGCGTTTCAGATGCAGATGAAGAAAATATGGTCCTTAAAGAGCAAAAGACTTAAGGAGACTGGCTCACGAAGTAGAGTGCAATGGACAGAGTTGGGGAGACCATTCATTCATTTAATAAACATTCATTGGGATGGGCATATGGGATAGGAAGCTGGAGAATGGACACTGATGGGGAGAAGTGAGGTAGGGATAAATCCCATTCCCCCGGCCACATGCTCCAACTGATGAGGACTAAATAAAGATGGGATATCCTAAACACTAAGAGGGATGCAGTTTGTGATGGACTGAAGCAATCAAATATGTGTAAACCATAAATTAATAATTATATTCTTAGTGAAAACAAAGGCATTAATTGATCACAGTTTGGAGGATGCTGGGGCATCAACTCATCATTTTGAAACCTAGTAAATATAGGGAAAGATCAAACATTTATACTGTTTTCTCTATAAACTGTGCTACCTTGTCATCAAATCACAAGGGCAATTTCTCTATCTAGAAATATCCCAGCTGAATAAAAAACAGGGTGGTGGAGTTTGAGTAGCACCATTTTGCAAAACAAAACAAAATCTGTAAAAGCTGATAGCACACTGTATCTCCAAATGAAGAGTGCCATCACCTATAAAGTGAGCATGCATAAGAAAGAATCTAATACGACCAGTTCTCTAGACCCAGCTATACTCTACAGGAAAGAATAGTGCAGAGAAGGCCATTCACAGAAGGTGCAGAGGTCAGAGGAACATAGTAAAGAACACCAGAGATGTTGTCAGCAAACCCAGACTGTGGGAAACTGCAGAACTGACCTGGCTCCTTCATGGAAGGAGAGAGAGCTACAGACAGGAAGGGAGGGAGGAAAGAATTGAGAGAGGGGGAAGGAGGGAGGGAGAGAGGGGAGATGGAGAGAGGGAAGATGGGGGAGAGAGGGGAAATGGAGGGAGGGAGAGGAGACAGGAAGAGATGATGAAAAGTCTATAGATTTGGGGACATTTAAGAATCTATCAACCAGTTGTAATGTATCTTCCTATTTGGATCCTGAATCAAACAAATACATTGTAAAAAAAATTGTGAAATGTTAACCATGGAGAGATGGCTCAGTGGTTAAGAGCACTGGCTGCTCTTGCAGAGGACCTGAGTTTGGTTCCCAGCACCCACATGGCAGCTAACAACTGTCCATAGCTCCAATTCCAAGGGAACCAGTGATTGACATGGGTCATACACTCATGTAATGCCTGATGGGCAATACACTTATGCACAAAAGTAAAGTAAAATATATTTTAAAATGTGAAATATGTGGAGTGGAGTCACAGTCACTTGTAACCTCAAACACTTGAGAAGCTGAAGCAGGAGGATCATGACTTTTTTTGTTTGTTTGTTTTGTTTTGTTTTGTTTTTCCGGTCTTTTCGAGACAGGGTCTCCCTGTAGCCCCAGCTGGCCTGGAACTCGCTCTGTAGACAAGGCTGGCCTTGAACTCACAAGTGCTAGGATTAAAGGTGTGTGCCACCACGCCAGGCTGGATCATGAGTTTTATATCACTACACAGTGAGACCTAAAGCAAAACAAAACGAAGCCTGAAATTAGCCAAGTATTAAGGCATAAACTACTTGGAAGGCTGAAACAGGAGGATTCCTTAAATCTAAGAGTCTGCAGCCAGTGTGGGCAGCATGATAAGACCCAGTGTCCTTAGGATACATGTGAAATTCACAAGAAACTATGAATTTGAACACTAGTTTGACATTAATATTGTGTTAATTGATAATGTTTTGTGATTATGTTAAAGAAGAATGCCAGGCATGGTGGAACATGTCTTTAATTCCATCACCTGAGAGGCAGAGGCAGACAGATCTCTGTGAGATCCAGGCCAGTCTACACAGGAAGTTCCAGGCCAGCTGGGGCTACAGGGAGACTTGTTGGAAAAAAAGAGTCATCTTTTAAAGATATACACTGAGACAATATCAGATGAAATTAAATGGAAAAGGAAACTTGGGAGGGGACTAAAGGAAGAGGCTGACCAGGAATTGATAATTGTTGAAGCTGGGAGATGGGTTCTATACAAGGGCTCCTTTTATTTTTTTTATTTTTTATTTTTTTGGTCTTTTTGAGACAGGGTCTCCCTGTAGCCCCAGCTGTCCTGGAACTCACTCTGTAGACCAGGCTGGCCTTGAAATCAGAAAGATCGCCTGCCTCTGCCTCCCAAGTGCTAGGATTAAACGTTGTGCCACCACGCCCGGCTAGGGCTCCTTTTATTGTTCTGTGTACTTTGAAAAGTTTCCCAAGCAAGGGCTGGTGGAATGGCTCAGTGGGTAAGAGCACCTGTACAAGTCTAAGGACCTGAGTTCTAATTCCCAGAACTAATGGGAAAACGTAGGCACGGTAACAGGTACCGGTAACTCCAGCGTCATGGGGATGGAGAGGAGAGGATCACTGGGGCTGTTGCCTGCCAGCCAGACTAGCTTCAGTTTCAGCAACAGACCCTGTCTGTCTCAAGGGAATAGGACAGAGAGTGATAGAAGACATCCAACGTCTTCCTCTACTTTGTGCTTGTCCACAGGCATGCGCCCACACTTCCATACATGCACATACACCACGCACATATGGATACATATGTACACACTCATATAAATCAATTTCCATTTCCTAAAAATGAAAAGAAAAATTTCCCAAAGAAGAAGTTTGAGGTCTCAGAGACCCCCCCCCCACTTCCAACTCCCAGTCCCTAGGTCTCAACAGACTGAAGGCGCTGTGTTGCTGTAGCAGCCCTGAGGTCCTCTGGCAACTTAAGTCTGAGGAGGTGTCAGGGGCCCTGGTGGACTTCTGGAATAGTCCCTGGCTCTCCTGAGCAGGGACGAATTCTTGGGAATTTCAGTAGGGAAATGACTGTAGTTTTTCCATTGAGGGAGGCTGGCCTCTGTGGCCTGGTATCTTTGTAGGGAGGTGACACTGGGGCATAGATATTCTGCCTTAAAACAACTGAGGGTGTGAGCTAGTGGCTCCAAAAATAGCTAAGAGGCATCATGGGAGACAACATCACATGGGAGGCCCAGGGGCTGGGCCAGGGCAGCTGCCAGCTCTGCACTCCACCCACTCCCAGGCCCTTTTACTCTAGATTTGCCTCCAAGCCAGCTCTTCCTCTCTCCTCCATCTCTGAGAAGGCAGGAAGATGGCGGCAAGGTGATCTGGGGATAAACACCTGCCTGGGAGGTGAATGGATACAGACTCTGGAATTTTGTGATTCTCCAGGGACAAGTGGGGTGGTCAGGTGGGGAAGTTAGAAGGCCAAGGACTAAGTGACCTGCCTACTGGTCACCTGAGTTGCAGGCTGACCCCGGGCAGGTCCCAGGCGTCCTTGCTGGGACATTTGGGGGTAAGGCATGAGGCCTGGGGTCATTCACAGAGAACAAGGACTGCAGAATGCTAGCAGTGCTGGGACATTGTTTCTTTCTCAGGGCAGTACACCCGGCTCTTGTTCTCATTGGAAGGCTCTTGTGTGTGTGTGTGTGTGTGTGTGTGTGTGTGTGTGTGTGTGTGTGTGTATGAGTGTACTGTCTGCATGTAGGTTTGTGCACCCGTGTTGTGCAATGCTGCGGAGGTCAGAAGGGGGCGTTGGATTCCCCTGGAACTGGAGTCAAAGACGGTTCTTAGCTGCCATGTGGGTGCTGGGAATCGAGCCCGGGTCCTCTGCCAGAGCGGTTGGTGCTCTTAACCGCTAGGCCATCTCTCCAGCCTGGAAGGCTCTTCTTTAGAACAGACACTCTCTTCACAAGCTGTTTAGCAGGCACAGGGAGGAAGGGGTTGTGATGTCCACCATCAATTGCCTTTCAGCAAGGGAGCCAGACACTGGACTATGTATGCACTTTCCATGCATTCATTTTGGCAGCAGCATACCTTTGGGAGAAGACAGAAAGCACCAGGCCTCAGTGCTATCAACTCTAAAATGGGAGCTACAGTAATGCCTGCCTCATGGAACTGCCGTGGGGACAGCACGGGTCGATACTCATAAATGCATGTGAGGCCTTGCAGATAGGGCAGGTGTCTCGCCCATCATCACACAAGCAGAGTTTGCTCATCTCTACATCTACAGCACCTGCTTTGATGTAGGTGTCTAAGCACGTTGCTATCCTTAGTATTTTGAGGATTCTTCACAATGGCATGGCAGGCCAGCACTACTCGTGGAGAGGCCTAGAGAGGGCAGGTGACTTGACATCTCATCTCCAGGAAGTGTCAAGCTGGAACTCAAAGTCTATGCAGTTAGCTCCAGTTTCAGGAGCCAAAGGATCTCTTCCATTTCCCTGTCTCCTTCTGGCTGTTACCATCCAACCAGACTTTCACGTGGAGGATGGTTGGTCTGGGACTCGAATGGGAGGAGCAGGTATCTCTGCTTGTACTTAAGGAAGTTGTCACCCAGCCTCTCACACCTGCCAGGTGGAGCTATAAGAAGGTAGTGAGATGAGCCTGGTGTGGTGGCGCACACCTTTAATCCCAGCACTTGGGAGGCAGAGGCAGGTGGATCTCTATGAGTTCAAGGCCAGCCTGGTCTACATAGTGAGTTCCAGGACAGCTGGGGCTACAGGGAGACCCTGTCTCAAAAAGAACCTCCCCCGCCAAAAAGAAGGTAGTGAGATTAGGAGACACAGTCTCTGTACCATACCTGCCATGATGATGTGAGTCTGGATGCATGGGGGAGCTAGGCAGTACCCAGCCAGCCTAGGTAGATTAGAGAGAGGAAATGGCTTTAGAAAGGAGGGGATTTATGTAGTCTTATGTATGCGGAAGTCTCCCATGGGACAAAGCAGAAGGGAACACAGGAAGAGAGAGCACCTTGGATGGAGGGCAGATTAGGAAAATATATTAAGGGGCTGGAGAGATGGCTCAGCAGTTAAGAGCTACTCTTGCAGAGAACCTAGGTTCAGTTCCCAGCAACCACATTGTGGCTCAATTCTGTCTGTAATTCCAGTTTCAAGAGATCCTACACCCTCTTCTGGCTTCCATGGGTATTGTACACATGTGGTGCACTTATATACACAGAGACAAAATACTCATACACATAAAATAAACTTTACTAAGTTAGGCAGGAGCACAGTGAGTCCAGAGCCTGGGGATGGTGTGCGAAGGGGATTCTAAAGATGGCAAGTTGGAGGCAAGGCCAGGAAGTCATCAGTGCGGAGGAGCTGGGAACTCAAGGACAATGGGAGCCACTAATATCTTAAGGAAGGCCCAAGCAGACAGGTTGGTGGTTTAGAAAACATACTGTGATGTACTCCTGTATTGAGGGGACATTGGGCCACCTAGTGGGACTTTGCTTCAACAAACAAAACAAAAACAAAAAAAGCAGGCCTGTGAATGTAGGCCAGTCCATAGAGTGCTTGCCTAACATGAACAAAGTCCCAGGTTCTATTCCCAGTACTTTATAAAGCCAGGCATGGTGGCATATACCCATAGTCCTAGCACTCAGGAGATGGAGGCAGGAGGGTAAGGAGCTCAAGACCATCTTTACCTATATAGCAAGTTTAAGGCCAGCCTGGGCTATATGAGACCTTGTCTCAAAAATCAAAAACAAAATAAACCCCACTGTGGCCAACAGGAAAGAACAATTGTGGGGAGGCACTTTGTAAGAGGAGAGGACAAGGCTGGCCCCAGCTGCTCTGGCACACCTCCTCCTCTCCCTCCCTCCCTCCCTCCTCCTGGCCACTGTCTCTGTCACTCACTGGGCAGCCCAGGCTGGGGCAGCCATGTCAGCAGCACTAACTTGGATTCCTCTCTTTCTGGGCAAGTTGGGGTCTTCCTCAGGGAGCAGTCCAGGATAACTGGTGGGATTTAGGGGTTACGAGGTGGAAAAATAGCGGGACCTTATGGGAGGGGTGTGGGGTGAGAGAAATGGGATCTGAGGGTTTTAGGGTGCTAGTGACAAGGCAGGCAAGGATCCAGGGTCCAAAGATCCTATAAGCCAAGCTCTGGGGTATGGGTGCTGGGAGCTCTGAGGGTAGAGGTGTCCTAGGGCCCCGGTAAGCATGACTGCATATGCCTTGAGGGTCGTGGGCCCTTTAATGAGTTGGCTGGGGCACTACTCTGTCAGACCAGGCTAAATTTGGCCTTAAGAGAGAAGGCAGAGGCAGCCTAGGCAAGTTCCCTTTGCTGGGGTCCTGTTGGCCTCCAAAGGAGACCCTGCTCTGAGTTTATCTCTGGGGTTTGGGGGTCTCAAAATAGCTATCCCTCCTCTGAAAGCTCCTGTGCCTCCCGCCTCCCAGGCATTTGGGATAGGCTCTTTTTCAAGTGCTCTGAACACTCAGTGTTCCACAGGATACCTCACATTCCCCACTATTACTCCAAAATCTGGGGTGGAAAGGTTGATGTAGGGTACCCTCCCATGAATTCAAAGCCAAGGAAAACCTGCAGCAGAATAGAGTCTGCCTCCATGCCCCCCCCCTTCCTGGAGGTAGCAAGGAAACCCTCAGCATCAGGAGCACTGCGGGAGGTGTGGTGGGGGGTGGGAATGACTGGATGGAGTGTGGTCGGGGGAAGGGAGCTCATCTCCTGCCTATGACTGAACTGTCTGCATTTTGGGGATTCTTGGGATCCCCACAGGTCTCCTGACAGAGCTGAGAGGCGCTGAGGCCCAGCAGACCACCTTACACCCACTTGTAGGCCGAGTCTTTGTGCACCCCTTAGAACACGCCACCTTCTTGCGCCTTCCAGAGCATGTCGGTGAGAAGGGGACTGGTGGGTTGGGGTGTGCGTGCCCAGGCCTACTGTTCGGCCTCTGATCATCTCGTTTCTCATTAGTGGTGCCTTCCAGTGTCCGCCTCACCTACCATGCCCACCTCCAGGGACATCCGGATCTGCCCAGGTGGCTCCGCTACACTCAGCGAAGTCCCTACAACCCTGGCTTTCTCTACGGCACCCCAACTCCAGATGATCGAGGACGCCAGGTCATTGAGGTGCCAGCACAGATATCCTGTATACCTTCTTGGGGGTGGGTCGCTGGAGCCTCCTAGGAGCAGCTCCATCAGTGAGAATGGGTACTTATGCATGGTCATTTACATACAATTTGCATACATTTCATTTGCAGTGCATAAGTGCTCTCTGCCAGGCCTAGCTGTACCAGCTTCTCCTTAGCCCCACCCCTCAGCCTTCTTCCCATCCCCCTAGGTCACAGCATACAATCGGGACAGCTTCGACACCACTAGACAGAGGCTGATTCTGCTGATCAGTGATCCGGAAGGTACCTCCATCCCCGTTCCTCTCCTTTCCCAACTGTGCCAGTCTTGGAGGAGCTTCCTGGGAGAGAGAGAGAGACTGGGAAGCAGTAGGGAGCAAGGCATCTTGAGCAGGCCTTGGGGGGATGTGATGTTGATAGCTTTAGGGAAGGAGCCCTGGGCTTGGGCTATGTTACTATCTGCACTGCTCACAGACTGCAGAGACCTGGGAAAGCCATCAAGGCCATAGAGCTGGGAAAGGAAATGTGGGACTTATGTTGTGTATAAGTCGTCAGGGCAGAATCGTCCATGAGATCAGGGAGCGCTTGAGGGAGGCTTAGGAAGGACCCGAGTGCAGGGCCAGGACACAATGTAGCCGACTTCCCCAGGCCCCAGGCTGCCATACCAAGCGGAGTTCCTGGTGTGCAGCCATGATGTAGAGGAAGTGTTGCCCTCCACACCTGCCAACCGCTTCCTTACTGCCCTGGGGGGTCTCTGGGAGCCAGGGGAGCTCCAGTTGCTCAATATCACTTCTGCCTTGGACCGGGGAGGTCGTGTCCCTCTGCCTATCGAGGGCCGTAAGGAAGGGTAAGTGGGTTACCTGGGAGGACTTCCTAGCTGTCTAGGGGCATGAGACAGGGTGGTGGGGCTTTACCGACACTGCACACCCTCCTGAAGTCCTTCTCTCCTCTCGGCTCTGCATCAATATCCGCCCTCCTCCATCTTCTTGTCCTTTCTGGGTCCAAGCTCTACTTATCCTGAACTGGCACCCCCGAGATCCATCCATTAGTAGAGATTCCTGGGGGACATAGACTGGGTTCTTACCATAGCCTCAGTCTTGGGGCTGTGATCCCTCCCCTAGTTCCCTCCTTTACCCTGTCTCCACGAATGCCTACAGAGTGGCATTCTGCCCACTTCTGCTCTACTGACAGTGGCTTCTCCATGCTCCAGGGTATACATCAAGGTGGGCTCTGCCACACCCTTCTCTACCTGCCTGAAGATGGTGGCATCCCCTGACAGCCATTCTCGCTGTGCCCAGGGCCAGCCTCCACTTCTGTCCTGCTATGACAGCTTGGCACCTCACTTCCGTGTTGACTGGTGCAATGTGTCTCTGGTGAGGAGGAATCCTGGCTCCAGGCTTGGGATTGGTGGTCCTCATTTCTCCAACCCAGTTTCTTTCTCTGATAGTGTTGGTTTGGGTCTCGGACCTAGTCTTGGTCCCTGCCTTAGACATTAAGATTGACAGGTATGCACATGCACTGTATACACACACACACACACACACACACACACACACACACACACACCCTGAAGCTTTACTTTTTCCCACAAGATGGCGACAGATCACCACCTGGGCTCTCCAGCTCCCAGAGTCCTACATGTGTCCAGCTAAAACCACCAAGGATTCCCAAAGCCCTCACTCCACCAAGGGCATGTGCATGATGCCTCTGCTACCTGCCAAGGTGCCACCAAACGAGCCCACCTGCCAATAGCTTGTCAAGTTAAAAACCTAAAAGGCTAATTGCAGCTCCTGGGGACACCAAAGGGTCCTTAGATCCCGACTGGCCTGGAAACTGCTGGTGTGCTCTGCTCCTAGGAATAGAAGGGTCTGGAGCCAATCCCATCATCCTGGTCACTGACAACTCCTGAAGGATGTGCGCTGGACACTAATCCTCAGCGTATTTCACTATCACAGTCACTGCTGGAACAGGTCCACTATGATCAATCTGAATTTACAGCTGAGGAAACCAAGGCTCCTTAGACAGGTCACCCCACTGAAGCACTAGGCTGAGTCAGGGTTCAGACTCACATTGTCTAAATATAATCCCTGACGCTAACCATTGTGCATTCTTGCCCATCCTAGAATGGGCCCCTCATCCAGTTGTTCTGAAGTCACATGAACTAGGGGAGGCAGGCAGGAGGAAAGCCTGTGGTTACATGGGGTGACAGCCATAGAATTTCTGCTCTGTTCCCGAGGTCCTGGAACCAATTCCTAGGTCAGCCCTGGGTTCTCTGTACAGGTGGATAAGTCAGTGCCAGAACCTCTGGATGAGGTGCCCACCCCAGGGGACGGGATCCTGGAGCATGACCCATTCTTCTGTCCACCCACGGAGGCCACAGCCCGGGACTTCCTGGCAGATGCCCTGGTCACCCTGCTGGTGCCCCTGCTGGTAGCGCTGTTGCTCACTCTGCTGCTGGCTTATGTCATGTGCTGCCGGAGGGAAGGACGGTGAGTGGGGGGCCGGAGCCCAGGGAGAGCCTTGAGCAGAGGCTCACGCCCAGAGGTCACTGTGGTACTTGCGTTTTGTGGGGAGCCACACTTCGTAGGGAATGGGGTTCTTAACTCTAAGAGGAATGTGGGACCTTTTTTCTAGGCAGCTGGGGGTCAGTCCTGCCTAGCTTGGAATTTGGAGGGGATTCTGGGCAAAAGCCCATCGACTCCCCACATGGTACTCCTGGCAACATCATGGATGAAGGCCAGATGGGCCTATATCTAACTACTCCCCCCCCCCATTTTCTGCAGGCTGAAGAGAGACCTGGCCACCTCTGAGTGAGTAGAGGAAAGCTGGGGGATGGGGAAGGGAGTACCCCACCCTCCAGATTGTTGAGATGGACCCTGCAGCCTCCATGAGCAACAAGGACCTCCGTGTCCCTGCAGTTTCTCTAGCCATACCAGTGACTGCTTTCAATCACATCATTGTTTTCCAAACCCATCTCACTCCTCCTGGCTTCTCCACACCCATGGGCCACCTCCCTCCTCGGAGCCTTCTAGGCTTCTTCCTCTCCCATTCCCTGAACCCCAAAGAATTCCAAGAGACAGGCCTGAAATAAGTTGGGCTTTTATTCCACTGCACCGAGCCTGTGGCAGGCCTGGCACCCCTGCCTGCTTGCCTGACCTGCATTAATGGCGGCAGCCTTTGGCCACCTTATGAACTCTCTTGAGTTTAGGGCTCTTTGAGACCGGTAGTGACCCGCGCGGTCCAGACCCGCGTGGTCCAGACCGGCGCTGCCCAGGTCTCTGCCTCTGCTGCCTCCGGCGGCTCTGCTGCCTTCTTTTGACCTTGCCCTTGGACTTGAAGGCCGGCTTCTTGATCAGGCGGAAGGAGCCTGAGGCACCCTTGCTGGTCACCTGCTTGAGCATGCCTTTCTTCACCAGATTCTGAAGCACTCTATTGAAGTGCCAGGTGTTGCGGGCCATATTGTAGCCTGTGGCGATTACAGCCTTCTTCAAGGCAGCCTGGGACACACTGTTGCCCCTTCGCTTCTCTGCCATAGTTTTCAGAATCACCTTTGACATGCTGGGTCTCTGAGTGGATTTGGGGCGGGGGCGGGGGCCGGGCCCGGGCGGCTCGTTCTCGCTCTTGTTTGGCCCTCCTGATGTGTTGGGGCTCTCTTCGTCTCTATCCACTGTCCCATTTTGGGTCGAAGGTGTGGAGAGGGATACCGGCGTCATGTTTCTCTGCACCTCTCCTGGGGGTGGCTGAAGGACGCTGGGTGCTAAGACTTCCAGGGTGGCAGCTGGAGGTGTCCACTGGGTCCCGCTCAGCAGTGGGTGCTCTTGTTCAGGGTCCTTGGTTCCCTCAGAGGCTCCTGTGTAGGGGTCTGGGCCACGCCTTCTCATGGGTGGCCAGAGGGAGGACCGAGGATGATTATCCACGGTTGGCCTCAGCAGACTTGTGCTGTAGGCTCAAGGGGTGGTGAAGTTACCTCTGCAGTGACCTCAGGGGTCCATTATGAGGTGCTCAGAATTCTGTATGGGTCATAGTGGCCCCACTGTCTCCTCTTAGGGAGGGAAGAGGCATCAGACAGTGTGGGCATTTGATGCACCAGGTGTAGAGCCTGTAGGGAGTGCTTGTGCACAGCATGGTGTATATGCCATCACTGATCCCAGGGCATCCGTAATTCTCAAGCTTTCTCTATTTGGTGGTGCTGGATATGGAATCTAGGTCTTCACACAGAGACAAGTACCCTACCTCTGAGCTACAGTCCTAGTCCTCTGTTTTAAACTCACCCTTTGACTCTAGCAGCCTCCATCCACTTGGTCTTTGTGCCTCTGGGTGGAGGAATACAAGCATCTTTCTTTTTGAAGCAAAGTTTTATATCCCAGACTGGCCTTGCTATGTAGCTGAACATGCCTTGAATTTCTGAGTCTACTGCCTGTACCTCCTGAGTGTTAGGAATTTCAGATGAGCCTTCACACCCAGTTTATGTGGTACTGGGGGGAAGCAAAGACTTAAGGATGTGATGATGCATGATTTGAGCTGAGTGTCCTGAGGGGAACCTGGAGTTGGGGCTCAGGAAGGTCCTTCTGAAGGACTTGAAGCCACTTGGTTGCTGTTGGGGTTTCTAAGCTGCTGAAGATAGAGCTGGGACCAGCCTCAAGGAACTCTGGTCCGAAACAGACCAGGAGACAATCGAGTTGGGGATTTCTCAGGTACAAAGGAGCAGAGGTCAGTTTAAAGGAACTCAAATGATGAGATCCCAGGGCTGGCTGGGGCACAGGGAAAGTTTCTGGAAAGATCTAAAGCTAGGAGATGAGAGGAGGTAGGTTAGCCAGAATGACGTAAAGAAGAAGGGAAGGCACGGGTTAGAGTCTTAGTGCTTGGACCTGGTACTGAAGGAAGTTGCTGAGTGCTAGAGGAAACTGAGAGGGGCCCACTAGAATATAAACACAGATTATAGGACTCAGAGTGCTTACCCGACGTGTACAAAGCCCTGGGTGGATTCAATCCAGGATCACACAACCTGGGTATGGTGATGCACACCTGCAGTCTCAGCGCTTGTCAGGTGCAGGTGGGAGGATCAAGATATATACAGAGTTCAAGCCGGGGGTGGTGGTGCATGCCTTTAATCTTAGCACTCGGGAAACAGAGGCAGGTGGATCTTTGTGAGTTCAAGGCCAGCCTGGTTTACAGAGCGAGTTCCAGGACAGCTGACCCTGACTCGAAAAGACAAAAAAAAATTTTTTTAAGTATTTTATTTATTTTTATTTTATATGTATGAGTGTATTGCCTGCATGTATGTAAGTTCACCTGTGTCACACAATACCTGTGGAAGTCAGAGAGGACATCAGATTCCCCTGAAATTGGAATTACAGGTGGTTTTATCTGCCATGTGGCTGCTGGGAATGGAATCTGGGTCCTCTGCAAGAGCAAACACTGCTCTTAACTGCTGAGCCACCTCTCCAGCCCAAATTTTAAAATAAAATAAAAATTGTTTTGTTTTTCTGAGACAGGGTCTCCCTATATCTCCAGCTGGCCTGGAGCTTACTATGTCTTCCTCTCTCCTCCATCTCTGAGAAGGCAGGAAGATGGCGGCAAGGTGATCTGGGGATAAACACCTGCCTGGGAGGTGAATGGATACAGACTCTGGAATTTTGTGATTCTCCAGGGACAAGTGGGGTGGTCAGGTGGGGAAGTTAGAAGGCCAAGGACTAAGTGACCTGCCTACTGGTCACCTGAGTTGCAGGCTGACCCCGGGCAGGTCCCAGGCGTCCTTGCTGGGACATTTGGGGGTAAGGCATGAGGCCTGGGGTCATTCACAGAGAACAAGGACTGCAGAATGCTAGCAGTGCTGGGACATTGTTTCTTTCTCAGGGCAGTACACCCGGCTCTTGTTCTCATTGGAAAGGCTGGCTTGGGTTGTGTGTGTGTGTGTTGTGGTGTGTGTGTGTGTGTTGGGGTATGAGTGTACTGTCTGCATGTAGGTTTTGTGCACCCGTGTTGTGCAATGCGGCGGGGTCGAAGGGGGCGTTGGATCCCCTGGAACTGGAGTCAAAGACGGTGTCTTTAGCTGCCATGTGGGTTGCGGGAATCGAGCCCGTTCTCTGCCAGAGAGGTTGGTGCTCTTAACCGCTAGGCCATCTCTCCAGCCTGGAGGCTCTTCTTTAGAACAGACACTCTCTTCACAAGCTGTTTAGCAGGCACAGGGAGGAAGGGGTTGTGATGTCCACCATCAATTGCCTTTCAGCAAGGGAGCCAGACACTGGACTATGTATGCACTTTCCATGCATTCATTTTGGCAGCAGCATACCTTTGGGAGAAGACAGAAAGCACCAGGCCTCAGTGCTATCAACTCTAAAATGGGAGCTACAGTAATGCCTGCCTCATGGAACTGCCGTGGGGACAGCACGGGTCGATACTCATAAATGCATGTGAGGCCTTGCAGATAGGGCAGGTGTCTCGCCCATCATCACACAAGCAGAGTTTGCTCATCTCTACATCTACAGCACCTGCTTTGATGTAGGTGTCTAAGCACGTTGCTATCCTTAGTATTTTGAGGATTCTTCACAATGGCATGGCAGGCCAGCACTACTCGTGGAGAGGCCTAGAGAGGGCAGGTGACTTGACATCTCATCTCCAGGAAGTGTCAAGCTGGAACTCAAAGTCTATGCAGTTAGCTCCAGTTTCAGGAGCCAAAGGATCTCTTCCATTTCCCTGTCTCCTTCTGGCTGTTACCATCCAACCAGACTTTCACGTGGAGGATGGTTGGTCTGGGACTCGAATGGGAGGAGCAGGTATCTCTGCTTGTACTTAAGGAAGTTGTCACCCAGCCTCTCACACCTGCCAGGTGGAGCTATAAGAAGGTAGTGAGATGAGCCTGGTGTGGTGGTGCATGCCTTGAATCCAGCACTCGGGAAGAGGCAGGTGGATCTCTGATGGAGTTCAAGGCCAGCCTGTGTTAACATGAGTGATGGTCAGGCTGAGTGGGGCTAAGGGAGACCTGAGCTCAAAAAGAACCTACCCCGCCAAAAAGAAGGTAGTGAGATTAGGAGACACAGTCTCTGTACCATACCTGCCATGATGATGTGAGTCTGGATGCATGGGGGAGCTAGGCAGTACCCAGCCAGCCTAGGTAGATTAGAGAGAGGAAATGGCTTTAGAAAGGAGGGGATTTATGTAGTCTTATGTATGCGGAAGTCTCCCATGGGACAAAGCAGAAGGGAACACAGGAAGAGAGAGCACCTTGGATGGAGGGCAGATTAGGAAAATATATTAAGGGCGTGTAGAGATTGGCTCAGGCGTTAAGGACGCTATACGTCTGCAGAAATTCCTAGAGGTCAGTCCCAACAACCACATTGTGGCGTAACAACTTCATCTGTAATCTCGTTCCAGTTCAGAGATCCATCCCTAAAACAACCCATCTTCTGGCTTTGCTGGGTATTGTACACATGTGGTGCACTATATACAGCAGAGACAAATACTCATGACACGATAAAAGAACTTCACTAAAGTGTAGGCAGGAGCACAGTGAGTCCAGAGCCTGGGGATGGTGTGCGAAGGGGATTCTAAAGATGGCAAGTTGGAGGCAAGGCCAGGAAGTCATCAGTGCGGAGGAGCTGGGAACTCAAGGACAATGGGAGCCACTAATATCTTAAGGAAGGCCCAAGCAGACAGGTTGGTGGTTTAGAAAACATACTGTGATGTACTCCTGTATTGAGGGGACATTGGGCCACCTAGTGGGACTTTGCTTCAACAAACAAAACAAAACAAAAAAAAGCAGGCCTGTGAATGTAGGCCAGTCCATAGAGAGTGGCTTGGCTAACATGAACAAAGTCCCAGGTTCTATGCCCATATGTTATAAAGGCCAGGCATGGTGTCATACACCATAGTCCAGCACTCAGGAGATGGAGGCAGGAGGGTAAGGAGCTCAAGACCATCTTTACCTATATCAAGTTTAAGGCCAGCCTGGGCTATATGAGACCTTGTCTCAAAAAATCAAAACAAAATAAACCCACTGTGGCCAACAGGAAAGAACAATTGTGGGGAGGCACTTTGTAAGAGGAGAGGACAAGGCTGGCCCCAGCTGTCTGGCACACCTCCTCCTCTCGCCCTCCCTCCCTCCCTCCTCCTGGCCACTGTCTCTGTCACTCACTGGGCAGCCCAGGCTGGGGCAGCCATGTCAGCAGCACTAACTTGGATTCCTCTCTTTCTGGGCAAGTTGGGGTCTTCCTCAGGGAGCAGTCCAGGATAACTGGTGGGATTTAGGGGTTACGAGGTGGAAAAATAGCGGGACCTTATGGGAGGGGTGTGGGGTGAGAGAAATGGGATCTGAGGGTTTTAGGGTGCTAGTGACAAGGCAGGCAAGGATCCAGGGTCCAAAGATCCTATAAGCCAAGCTCTGGGGTATGGGTGCTGGGAGCTCTGAGGGTAGAGGTGTCCTAGGGCCCCGGTAAGCATGACTGCATATGCCTTGAGGGTCGTGGGCCCTTTAATGAGTTGGCTGGGGCACTACTCTGTCAGACCAGGCTAAATTTGGCCTTAAGAGAGAAGGCAGAGGCAGCCTAGGCAAGTTCCCTTTGCTGGGGTCCTGTTGGCCTCCAAAGGAGACCCTGCTCTGAGTTTATCTCTGGGGTTTGGGGGTCTCAAAATAGCTATCCCTCCTCTGAAAGCTCCTGTGCCTCCCGCCTCCCAGGCATTTGGGATAGGCTCTTTTTCAAGTGCTCTGAACACTCAGTGTTCCACAGGATACCTCACATTCCCCACTATTACTCCAAAATCTGGGGTGGAAAGGTTGATGTAGGGTACCCTCCCATGAATTCAAAGCCAAGGAAAACCTGCAGCAGAATAGAGTCTGCCTCTCATGCCCCCCCCCCGTCCTGGAGTAGCAAGGAAACCCTCAGCATCAGGAGCACTGCGGGAGGTGTGGTGGGGGGTGGGAATGACTGGATGGAGTGTGGTCGGGGGAAGGGAGCTCATCTCCTGCCTATGACTGAACTGTCTGCATTTTGGGGATTCTTGGGATCCCCACAGGTCTCCTGACAGAGCTGAGAGGCGCTGAGGCCCAGCAGACCACCTTACACCCACTTGTAGGCCGAGTCTTTGTGCACCCCTTAGAACACGCCACCTTCTTGCGCCTTCCAGAGCATGTCGGTGAGAAGGGGACTGGTGGGTTGGGGTGTGCGTGCCCAGGCCTACTGTTCGGCCTCTGATCATCTCGTTTCTCATTAGTGGTGCCTTCCAGTGTCCGCCTCACCTACCATGCCCACCTCCAGGGACATCCGGATCTGCCCAGGTGGCTCCGCTACACTCAGCGAAGTCCCTACAACCCTGGCTTTCTCTACGGCACCCCAACTCCAGATGATCGAGGACGCCAGGTCATTGAGGTGCCAGCACAGATATCCTGTATACCTTCTTGGGGGTGGGTCGCTGGAGCCTCCTAGGAGCAGCTCCATCAGTGAGAATGGGTACTTATGCATGGTCATTTACATACAATTTGCATACATTTCATTTGCAGTGCATAAGTGCCTCTGCCAGGCCTAGCTGTACCAGCTTCTCCTTAGCCCCACCCTCAGCCTTCTTCCCATCCCCCTAGGTCACAGCATACAATCGGGACAGCTTCGACACCACTAGACAGAGGCTGATTCTGCTGATCAGTGATCCGGAAGGTACCTCCATCCCCGTTCCTCTCCTTTCCCAACTGTGCCAGTCTTGGAGACTTCCTGGTGAGAGAGAGAGAGACTGGGAAGCAGTAGGGAGCAAGGCATCTTGAGCAGGCCTTGGGGGGATGTGATGTTGATAGCTTTAGGGAAGGAGCCCTGGGCTTGGGCTATGTTACTATCTGCACTGCTCACAGACTGCAGAGACCTGGGAAAGCCATCAAGGCCATAGAGCTGGGAAAGGAAATGTGGGACTTATGTTGTGTATAAGTCGTCAGGGCAGAATCGTCCATGAGATCAGGGAGCGCTTGAGGGAGGCTTAGGAAGGACCCGAGTGCAGGGCCAGGACACAATGAGCCGACTTCCCCAGGCCCCAGGCTGCCATACCAAGCGGAGTTCCTGGTGTGCAGCCATGATGTAGAGGAAGTGTTGCCCTCCACACCTGCCAACCGCTTCCTTACTGCCCTGGGGGGTCTCTGGGAGCCAGGGGAGCTCCAGTTGCTCAATATCACTTCTGCCTTGGACCGGGGAGGTCGTGTCCCTCTGCCTATCGAGGGCCGTAAGGAAGGGTAAGTGGGTTACCTGGGAGGACTTCCTAGCTGTCTAGGGGCATGAGACAGGGTGGTGGGGCTTTACCGACACTGCACACCCTCCTGAAGTCCTTCTCTCCTCTCGGCTCTGCATCAATATCCGCCCTCCTCCATCTTCTTGTCCTTTCTGGGTCCAAGCTCTACTTATCCTGAACTGGCACCCCCGAGATCCATCCATTAGTAGAGATTCCTGGGGGACATAGACTGGGTTCTTACCATAGCCTCAGTCTTGGGGCTGTGATCCCTCCCCTAGTTCCCTCCTTTACCCTGTCTCCACGAATGCCTACAGAGTGGCATTCTGCCCACTTCTGCTCTACTGACAGTGGCTTCTCCATGCTCCAGGGTATACATCAAGGTGGGCTCTGCCACACCCTTCTCTACCTGCCTGAAATGGTGGCATCCCTGACAGCCATTCTCGCTGTGCCCAGGGCCAGCCTCCACTTCTGCCTGCTATGACAGCTTGGCACCTCACTTCCGTGTTGACTGGTGCAATTGTGTCTCTGGTGAGGAGGAATCCTGGCTCCAGGCTTGGGGTTGGTGGTCCTCATTTCTCCAACCCAGTTTCTTTCTCTGATAGTGTTGGTTTGGGTCTCGGACCTAGTCTTGGTCCCTGCCTTAGACATTAAGATTGACAGGTATGCACATGCACTGTATACCACACACACACACACACACCCACACACACACACACACACACCGGAAAGCTTTACTTTTTCCCACAAGATGGCGACAGATCACCACCTGGGCTCTCCAGCTCCCAGAGTCCTACATGTGTCCAGCTAAAACCACCAAGGATTCCCAAAGCCCTCACTCCACCAAGGGCAGTGTGCATGATGCCTCTGCTACCTGCCAAGGTGCCACCAAACGAGCCCACCTGCCAATAGCTTGTCAAGTTAAAAACCTAAAAGGCTAATTGCAGCTCCTGGGGACACCAAAGGGTCCTTAGATCCCGACTGGCCTGGAAACTGCTGGTGTGCTCTGCTCCTAGGAATAGAAGGGTCTGGAGCCAATCCCATCATCCTGGTCACTGACAACTCCTGAAGGATGTGCGCTGGACACTAATCCTCAGCGTATTTCACTATCACAGTCACTGCTGGAACAGGTCCACTATGATCAATCTGAATTTACAGCTGAGGAAACCAAGGCTCCTTAGACAGGTCACCCCACTGAAGCACTAGGCTGAGTCAGGGTTCAGACTCACATTGTCTAAATATAATCCCTGACGCTAACCATTGTGCATTCTTGCCCATCCTAGAATGGGCCCCTCATCCAGTTGTTCTGAAGTCACATGAACTAGGGGAGGCAGGCAGGAGGAAAGCCTGTGGTTACATGGGGTGACAGCCATAGAATTTCTGCTCTGTTCCCGAGGTCCTGGAACCAATTCCTAGGTCAGCCCTGGGTTCTCTGTACAGGTGGATAAGTCAGTGCCAGAACCTTTGGATGAGGTGCCCACCCCAGGGGACGGGATCCTGGAGCATGACCCATTCTTCTGTCCACCCACGGAGGCCACAGCCCGGGACTTCCTGGCAGATGCCCTGGTCACCCTGCTGGTGCCCCTGCTGGTAGCGCTGTTGCTCACTCTGCTGCTGGCTTATGTCATGTGCTGCCGGAGGGAAGGACGGTGAGTGGGGGGCCGGAGCCCAGGGAGAGCCTTGAGCAGAGGCTCACGCCCAGAGGTCACTGTGGTACTTGCGTTTTGTGGGGAGCCACACTTCGTAGGGAATGGGGTTCTTAACTCTAAGAGGAATGTGGGACCTTTTTTCTAGGCAGCTGGGGGTCAGTCCTGCCTAGCTTGGAATTTGGAGGGGATTCTGGGCAAAAGCCCATCGACTCCCCACATGGTACTCCTGGCAACATCATGGATGAAGGCCAGATGGGCCTATATCTAACTACTCCCCCCCCCCATTTTTCTTGCAGGCTGAAGAGAGACCTGGCCACCTCTGAGTGAGTAGAGGAAAGCTGGGGGATGGGGAAGGGAGTACCCCACCCTCCAGATTGTTGAGATGGACCCTGCAGCCTCCATGAGCAACAAGGACCTCCGTGTCCCGCAGTTTCTCTAGCCATACCAGTGACTGCTTTCAATCACATCATTGTTTTCCAAACCCATCTCACTCCTCCTGGCTTCTCCACACCCATGGGCCACCTCCCTCCTCGGAGCCTTCTAGGCTTCTTCCTCTCCCATTCCCTGAACCCCAAAGATTCCAAGAGACAGGCCTGAAATAAGTTGGGCTTTTATTCCACTGCACCGAGCCTGTGGCAGGCCTGGCACCCCTGCCTGCTTGCCTGACCTGCATTAATGGCGGCAGCCTTTGGCCACCTTATGAACTCTCTTGAGTTTAGGGCTCTTTGAGACCGGTAGTGACCCGCGCGGTCCAGACCCGCGTGGTCCAGACCGGCGCTGCCCAGGTCTCTGCCTCTGCTGCCTCCGGCGGCTCTGCTGCCTTCTTTTGACCTTGCCCTTGGACTTGAAGGCCGGCTTCTTGATCAGGCGGAAGGAGCCTGAGGCACCCTTGCTGGTCACCTGCTTGAGCATGCCTTTCTTCACCAGATTCTGAAGCACTCTATTGAAGTGCCAGGTGTTGCGGGCCATATTGTAGCCTGTGGCGATTACAGCCTTCTTCAAGGCAGCCTGGGACACACTGTTGCCCCTTCGCTTCTCTGCCATAGTTTTCAGAATCACCTTTGACATGCTGGGTCTCTGAGTGGATTTGGGGCGGGGGCGGGGGCCGGGGGCCCGGGCGGCTCGTTCTCGCTCTTGTTTGGCCCCCCTGATGTGTTGGGGCTCTCTTCGTCTCTATCCACTGTCCCATTTTGGGTCGAAGGTGTGGAGAGGGATACCGGCGTCATGTTTCTCTGCACCTCTCCTGGGGGTGGCTGAAGGACGCTGGGTGCTAAGACTTCCAGGGTGGCAGCTGGAGGTGTCCACTGGGTCCCGCTCAGCAGTGGGTGCTCTTGTTCAGGGTCCTTGGTTCCCTCAGAGGCTCCTGTGTAGGGGTCTGGGCCACGCCTTCTCATGGGTGGCCAGAGGGAGGACCGAGGATGATTATCCACGGTTGGCCTCAGCAGACTTGTGCTGTAGGCTCAAGGGGTGGTGAAGTTACCTCTGCAGTGACCTCAGGGGTCCATTATGAGGTGCTCAGAATTCTGTATGGGTCATAGTGGCCCCACTGTCTCCTCTTAGGGAGGGAAGAGGCATCAGACAGTGTGGGCATTTGATGCACCAGGTGTAGAGCCTGTAGGGAGTGCTTGTGCACAGCATGGTGTATATGCCATCACTGATCCCAGGGCATCCGTAATTCTCAAGCTTTCTCTATTTGGTGGTGCTGGATATGGAATCTAGGTCTTCACACAGAGACAAGTACCCTACCTCTGAGCACAGTCCTAGTCTCTTTTTTCTAGACTCCTGAGCCCCTTCCTGAACACTCGTACTCTTAACCACGTCTGACCTCTTCTGCCAGATGCAGCTTATCGACTTGTCTGGTCTTTGTGCCTCTGGGTGGAGGAATACAAGCACTTTCTTTTGAAGCAAAGTTTTATATCCCAGACTGGCCTGCTATGTAGCTGAACATGCCTTGAATTTCTGAGTCTACTGCCTGTACCTCCTGAGTGTTAGGAATTCAGATGAGCCTTCACACCCAGTTTATGTGGTACTGGGGGGAAGCAAAGACTTAAGGATGTGATGATGCATGATTTGAGCTGAGTGTCCTGAGGGGAACCTGGAGTTGGGGCTCAGGAAGGTCCTTCTGAAGGACTTTGAAGCCACTTGGTTGCTGTTGGGGTTTCTAAGCTGCTGAAGATAGAGCTGGGACCAGCCTCAAGGAACTCTGGTCCGAAACAGACCAGGAGACAATCGAGTTGGGGATTTCTCAGGTACAAAGGAGCAGAGGTCAGTTTAAAGGAACTCAAATGATGAGATCCCAGGGCTGGCTGGGGCACAGGGAAAGTTTCTGGAAAGATCTAAAGCTAGGAGATGAGAGGAGGTAGGTTAGCCAGAATGACGTAAAGAAGAAGGGAAGGCACGGGTTAGAGTCTTAGTGCTTGGACCTGGTACTGAAGGAAGTTGCTGAGTGCTAGAGGAAACTGAGAGGGGCCCACTAGAATATAAACACAGATTAAGGATCAGAGTGCTTACCCGACGTGTACAAAGCCCTGGGTGGATTCAATCCAGGATCACACAACCGGGGTATGGTGTGCACACCTGCAGTCTCAGCGCTTGTCAGGTGCAGGTGGGAGGATCAAGATATATACAGAGTTCAAGCCGGGGGTGGTGGTGCATGCCTTTAATCCTAGCACTTAGGAGGCAGACAGGTGAATCTTGTGAGTTCAAGGCCAACCTGGTCTACATAGTGAGTTCCAGGACAGCTGCTGAGCTACAAGGAGACCCTGTTCTCAAAAAGACAATATATTATATATATATATATATATATATAGTTATATAGATATATAGATGTCAAGGCCAGCTGGGCTACAAGAACCTGTCTTATCCAACCAAAACACAATACAACACTAGGCTATAAAGNTGTACTATGTGAACCAGTGGTCTTATCTCACAGGATCTGCGCCTTGCCCCTGAGTGCATGTGGATTAATGGTTGTACACCGCCACACCGGTCATCTCATTCTGGTGTGTGTGTGTGTGTGCGATATAAGTGTTGTCCTGTGTGTGGGTGAAGTTGTTACTCACCTGTGCATGGATGATGTGTATAGGGACAGAGATCAACTCTGAGTATCTTTCTCTACCCTTCATTTTTATTTTGGAAGGTTCTCGTATGAGCTGCGTAGAGCTCTCCATTTCAGCACACTGGCTGGGCCGAATCCCCAGGCCTCTCAGGATACGGTTCCACTCCTGTCCAGCACGTGAGATTTACAGCATTAACCAGCAGCAGGTGTTTATCATGAGTACTGGGTCCTGAACTTATGGGTTCTGTGATGTTTTGTACGCAGTGCTTACCTACAGAGCCATCTCCCCAGCTGCGCTGCACCGGTTTTAGTGTCAACTCGATACCTGGGTTGAGGGGTCGCAATTTGGATTGCCTCCATTGGACTTGCCTATGCCTCGTGTGGGTCGTTTTCTTGATTGTTGAGTAAAAGAGAGGGCCCTGTCCAGTGTGGGTGGTGTCACCCACACTGTGTTGTATAAGAAAGCAAGCCGAGCATGGGCCAGAGGAGAAGCCAGTAAGCAGCATTCCTTCATGGTCTGGTCTCTGTTTTGGTCCCTGCTCCAGGTTCCTGGATGAGTTTCTGGTTTGGCTTCCCTCAGTGATGAGGAGCCTAAACCAAATAAACCATTTTCCTCCCAGTTGGTTTTGGTCAGAGTGTATTGTCACAACAATGTGCAACGTGTGTGATGTTGTGTGTGTGTGGGTTGGTGTGTGTGTGTGTCTTTTTGAGACAGGTGTAGCCCTGGTGTTCTGGAACTCACTGTGTAGACCAGGCTAGCCTTGATCTTACAGAGCTCCTCCCACACCCACACCCACCTCTGCCTCCGGCGTCCCAGGATCAGAGGCGTGCACCACCACCATGCCAATGTCACGGCCAATTGAAAGCAAGCTGGAACACCAGCCCTAGGTGTGATTTAAAATTACACTTTTCATAGTCCGGTTGATTTTAAATGACTGTGCCTCAGCTGGACTAGACAAGGCGACTTCCCTGCCCCTCTGGTGAAATTTCTCTTCTCAGGACTCAAGGACCGTGGTGTCCCTGCCAGTCACCCACCGACTTGGCTCTGGTGACCTGTTTCAGCTTCCTTGGAGGCAGCCGTTGGCTCCTGCAGTCTGTCTTTGTTCATGCCCAGCCTTGTGGTGTGGGATTACACCAGACACAACGACGAATTGTTGACTCACTGATTATTCCTGACTCTAATATGGGCCCAGCAGATACCACACTGTGCACATATACATCCCCTGTGGATATCTGGTCCTGTACTGGTATCTTAAGAGTTCTTACCTGTGCTGAGCACTCAACAAACACCGAGTTGCATTTTCTCTAGGCACAACCATTTAGAAGGGTAGGCATCAGTATCTCCATTTTACAGTTGAGGAAACTGAGGCACAAGGGATTGTGCAGCATTCCAGGAATATACAACTTCAAATCCAGATCATTTGCCCCCAGAGCCTCATTTCAGTCACTGGACACAAGCAGGCAACACCAAATCGTGTTTGAATCTCCTCCCAAACCAGACCTGCTGGACAGAATGCAGGGCAGTTCTGAAGTAATGCTAGGCTAGAAACTGGAGGCGGTACTGAATTGCTGACCCCTGCCTGTGCCTTCAGCATCCAGATGGTCCACCATTGCACCATCCATGGGAACACGGAGGAGCTTCGGCAGATGGCAGCCAGCCGTGAAGTGCCCAGGCCTCTCTCTACCCTACCCATGTTCAATGTTCGCACGGGTGAGCGGTTGCCTCCCCGTGTGGACAGCGCCCAGGTGCCCCTCATCCTGGACCAGCACTGAGAACCCCGCCAGGTGAGTCTAGCTGTGCAGTGCAAGCCTCCTACCAAGAAATAAAGGAGTCTCTATCTTAAGACTGGGGCAGGTTGTGGGGCAGGTCACACAGACCTGCCTGTCCCAATGTGCAGTTGTGTCCAGCAGTATGGTACCCCATGCACCGAACACTTGGGGCCAGAGGGTCAGGGTGGGGAAGACGAGAGTCTGGTACCCTCCCCTCTGTCTTCCTGTCTCCTTTTAGTTCCAGCTGTAGCTGCGCCTCTCAGAGAGCTGCTGACCTGTGGACACATCCACCATGGATTCCAGTTCCTAACCCACTTGGACCTCAGACTCCAAATGAACAGGAGAGGGATGGGGTGTGGAGGGGTGAGGGTGCTTGGAGTTAGCACCCAAGAATAAATCCCTGCTGCTCTGACCAACGATTGCTCCAGTGCCTTCTTCTCAGCAGCTAACACTCCCTCTGCTTCTGAGAGTCCTCGGAGGCTACAGGCGCCGCCAGCCTGCCCTTTGGACTCTCGGCATTTCAATCTTCTCAAATTCACTGGACTTGGCCATAAGGGATGATTGGATTATTGGCCTCACTTTCTAGACTAGGAAACTACGATCTGTGGAGAGTAAATGACTTTCCTAACATCAGAGGGCAAGCAGGTAGCAAAACTTAGACTAGACACCTGTCACAACCCCCTGTAGGGACTTCAGTTCTGCGGGCTGTTTGGGAAGAAGCTAATCCATATGGAGTGGTTGGAGGTAGGACTAACTGACATCCTAGGCTCCCCTCTAGGTGTTCTTCCAGAGGCAAGGAAGAGATCTAGGGCATCTGCCAGCCTAGAAGGTTCCCCGGGTGTTGTCAGTGTGGCTTCCCTTCGTGAGGCCTGGAGAGCTCAGCTGGCTGTGCACAAGGCAGAGGCTGTTTTCCCAGGTGGCTACAAGAGAGCAGCCGTGCCCTGCTCTCTGACATCTGCTCTGCCTCGGTGTCATATTTTACCACTTTTGTGGGAGGACAAGGCTGAGACTAAGTCTCAGAGGGGACCCTAATAGAGAGGTACAGCAGAAGGGGTGAAGGACATGTGGCCCAGCCCAGCCCTAGGTGGCAGTTTCAAGAGAATGCATACAGGGTCTGCCACCAACCGCCCTCTTCAAGGCTTCGCCTCTCCTGGGAGTTCCCAGTCCCCTTAACGCCCCATGTTGGTGCTGCTGCCTTGGCTGGCAGTCAAGCTGTCAACCATTTGGTCTCTGTCTCAGCACCTATCCTCAGGGCAGACTTCCTGTCCCCTTTGGTCCCTTGGCCTCTAGAGCCCCTTCACACCCCTCTTTGCTTTCAGACAGGAGATGCTGTCTCGGCTTATGAGTTAGAAGCCTTGAAAATGGATTCAGGATTTTGTCTGCCTGTCCCCAGAAGACCCCGTCCCTGACCCAGCACAGCATACAAGAAAGCTGTTTGGAGGGAATGTCCAAGGGACACCACTGTCTATCTATCTGAGTTTGCTCAGAATTCTTTTTTTTTTTTTAATTTTATGTATATGAGTGCATTGCCTGTATGTATGTAAGTGCGCCCATGTCACGCAACGCCCATGGAGGTCAGAGAGCGACGGACCCCCCTGGAATTAACTGGAGTTACAGATGGTTGTTAGCTGCCATGTGGATGCTGGAAACCAAACCCAGGTCCTCTGCAAAAGCAGTCAGTGCTCTAGACCACTGAGCCATTGCTCCAGTCCCTGTTTGCTGAGAATTCTTAAGAAGGCTCCACCTCCTCCCTGGGCAAAAAGCTAAGCCTCTACCTACCATTATCTTCTGTATCCCTGCTGCATTCTGGGCACCCCAAACCTATTAGGTACTTAATTAATGAACTGAGTCTGTAAGCATCAACTGAAGCTGGCAGGGGGAGCGCTGGCGCAGGACGTGTGCTCAGTGAACAAACTCTGGAGGGATGGCTCTTTAGGTGCTTAATTTTTTTTTTTTTTTTTTTTTTTTTTTTTTTTTTTGGTGTTGTTCCTTGAGACAAGGTTCTCCCACCTGTAGCCCCAGCTGTCCTGGAAGTCACTCTGTAGACCAGGCTGGCCTTGAACTCACAAAGATCTGCCTGCCTCTGCCTCCCAAGTGCTAGGATTAAAGGCGTGCGCCACCACGCCCGGCTATAGGTGCTTAATTTGTAACCAAATGGCTCTTTGCTCCGTGAATGAATGCCTCTGGCTTCTCATTGGTGGTTTCTTACCTTTTTTGGAGGACCATCATCTGATGGAAAGCATGGTGGCTGCACAGCAGACCACCCGGCGGCGTAGCCAGCCTAGTGTTTAGACTGGCTTCCCTGGATGCCTGGCCCCTTAAGGTGGGGGCTCTCTTCTCTGTGCCCTGTAGGCAGGCAAACCTCCTATTACCTTGCACACCCTTCCTGGGCTGGTCAGGGGTGGGAGAGCGAAAGGCCAGCTCCTCCCTGCCTCTGCTTCCTGGCCTGGCCTGGAAGTGTTGGCAGCCTCTTTCAGCTCAGCTCCAAGGAGCACACAGGAGCCTGCTTGGCTGCCTGCCTGAAAGGAAGTGGCCCAGACAAGTAGCCAGGAGGATGGCGTGACTGCGAAGGCCACTGAGCCATGCCTGGACACACACACACACACACACACACACACACGAATGCCCAGCTGCCCAACAGCCAGCATACTGGGAGGACACAGAGAGACTTGATGCCCCTCTGATCCCTGGGCAGCAGCCCCTCCGAGAAGGGCAAGAGTCTATTCAGTAGTCATGACCCACTTTGCATAATCCCTGACAGAGAGTAGCAACTGTCCTCAACCCCCACGTCCACCGTGACTCACCTTACCCTCACAAGCTCAACGCCACCTCTAGGCCTACTGATGGCCCTGCTCACATGGGTAGATATATGGCCCTCACCTTCACATTTAACAGACTGAAGGCACATGTGGCCGGCTTCCCAGACATCTCCTCACCAGACCCTGGAAAGCACCTAGAGCAGGCCTCAGCCCCGGGGCACATCTCCCAAGACAGAGCTTAAATCCTGGCTCTGGCATACCATAGCTGCCTCCATAGGTAGTAGTTTGCTTATAAAGGCAGAGTCATCCTTGCTTCCCCGGGGAGGGGGGGGGCGCTGAGAACCTGCCAGCACTGGTGCAACAGCGCCTCCTGGAAACAACAATGTTGTTATCACGAGCAACTTCCCCAAGGTCAAGGGTGTGTGTGGGTCTCTCTTCCCTTGGAACTGGAGTTAAAGACGGTTCTTAGCCACCATGTAGGTGCTGGGAATCGAATCTGGGTCCTCTGCAAGAGCAGTCCACGCTCTTAACGGCTGAGCCATCTCTTCAGCCCGATTTTTAAATTTTTTTAAAAATTTGTGTTAAGGGGCTGGAGAGATGGCCTAGCGGTTGGGAGCGCCGACGCTCTTGCAGAGGACCCGAGTTCGATCCCCAGCACCCACATGGCGGCCGAGAGCCGTCTGAGACTCCAGTTCCAGGAGAACTCCAGTTCCAGGGGAATCTGACACCCTCTTCTGACCTCCGAGGCATTGCACGACACGGGTGCACACACTTGCATGCAGACGGTACATTCATACACATACAGAAATAAATAAAATTAATAAAAAAAAAATTTTTTTTTAATTTGTGTTAAAAATTTTTTTTGAGTTTATAAGCGTTTTGCTTGCATGTAATTAAGTGCATCCACAGTGTGCAATGTCCAAGGAGGCCAGAAGAAGGCACTGAATCTCCTAGAACTGGCTGATGGGTGTTAGCCGCCATCTGGGTGCTCTGCTGCAGAGCCCTTTCTCCAGCCTCACCCCCTTTCTTTGAGACAGCATCTCCATGTATCTTAGATTTCAGACTACACATGGAACCTAGGAAAACCCTGAACATAGGATCCTTCTGCCTCCACCTCCCAGGTGGTACTAGAGTTCAAACCCTGAGCTCTGTGGATGCTAAAAAACAAGCACTCTACCATTTGTGCTACAGCCCCAGCCCATCTTTTTTTTTTTTTTTTAATCATGGCTGCTAGAAAAAGTACATTAATTGGCTCCTATTCTATTTTCTTTTCATATTTGTTTATCTTATGTGTGGGGGTTGGGGAGGTGTGTATGCCACAAAGTGTGTGTGGAAGTCAGAGGGCGACTTGCTGGAGTCAGTTTCATTTTTCATGGTATGGATCCTGGGTATCCAACTCAGGTCACCAGGCTTGGCCACACACTACTGAGCCATCTCCCCAGTCTCACCTCTCTTTTCGCAGGGCAGTGATGGCTTCATACATTTCCCAAATCACCCTGAGATCGGCCTCTACATAATTGTTGCTCCTCTCCTGCAGGCATCCGGATAAGCCCTCTAGATGCAAGTTTACCACAAAGCAGTGAATATCTTCCAATTTGAGTTTGCCACCTTCGGGCTCTGAAACAGCTTTGGTCCCTGGCCTCTCTTCTCCACCCCCCCCCCCTTTTTTTTGGTCTTTTCGAGACAGGGTCTCCCTGTAGCCCCAGCTATCCTGGAATTTGCTCCGTAAGGCTGGCCTTGAACTCACAAAGATCTGCCTGCCTCTGCCTCCCAAGTGAAGTGCTAGGATTAAAGGCGTGTGCCACCACGCCCAGCTTCATTTTCCCTTTTAAGTTGTCTCCTTTCTGATTCTTCCTATCATTTTAGGCAGGGAGAATCATATTTGATATAGACCTCTTGGGTACCCATTCACCTCCCTCCCTGCCTGGGCTTGGACATCTTCTAGAATTGGAATCTCCATGTGTACAAGGGGATCCAACACCTTCCCAGACAATTAGCTTTCTTCAGAGTCTCGTCTCCTTCATCTCCATGCCCCAGCTTAGCTTGGAACATATACCCAGGAGGGACACACAAACACAGTCTCTCATGAGAACTGGGCTCCCACCAGCACAGGGCCTGGAGGAGGGGGATGGTCTCTTTCCAAATGCCTGTCTGCTCACCCCAGTCCATCCTCCTTCACAGACAGGCCTATAGGATGTGCTATGGTTCAGGCCTTTCCTCAGCTAACTTAACATCCCCACTGCCCCATGGTGAGGAGGCTGCACTCATGATGCACAGACCCTGTTGCACCTCCTCTACAAGGTGCACCCCCACAAGCACGGAGGGTCCTGTGGACACAGATGTGTGAGCACAGAGAGAGACACTCTCAACCAGGCCCCCACCGAGACACAACACAGGCATTCAGGCATTCAGAGGGTCCTGTTAATTCCCTCTCACCATCACATGTCTCAGTGTGGCTTTGTGAATGGCCCCCATTCTTTGTGAGTGGCTCCCATTTTCTACTTGCAGTGTGAGGCTTATACCTGTTCCACTTACAGTCCTCTCACTAAGTGCCACCCCCACTCCAGCTAGAAACCCTCTTAGCCTTTCCCCTCCAGCCTCATGTAGCTCCATCTACAGAGGTTTCAGAGACACCTAGAAACCGAGAGTTAAGAAGTTGAAAAAAGGAGGACAAACCCCACCATCTTCGGGTTACAGCGAATCCTTCCAGGAGAGGGCCAGGCTTAGGTTCTTCCCCAAGGGATTCCAAAACAGCAGCAAAGGAGAAAAATCCAAACGAAGCCTTCTCTTTCTCTAGAATAGATCCATTTGGATTCGACTAAAAAGATCAGCCCCAGGAACCTAGCTCTCCCCAGAAAGAAGACAAAGGGGAGTATTGCAGAGCAGAGCTGGGAGTTCCACTGCACAGGGGACAGTGAGGGTCTTGGGGACAGGGTCTGGCAGCTTTATTTAGGGCAGCTGTGATGTCACTGGAAAGGAGGGTTTGAGTTGGGAGTGTGATACAATGGTCCCTTTGTCCCCCTCCCTTCCTGTCCTGTACAGACACTGAAACCACATACCCGTTCATACCACGTGACATAGCCACAGCGGGCTGCTGCTACACAAGGTCTGCCACCTCTACAGCCCTGACACAAGGTGTATGTGATCATGAACACGCACACATGTACATGTGTGTACACACAGACTCGTGTGTAGATTTGCGTGTGTTGTGAGCGGCATGTTCACTGCTTTGTCACTACTCTATTTGTAGCTATTAAAATTAATTCTGCACTTGGGAGGCAGAGGCAGGCGGATCTTTGTGAGTTCAAGGCCAGCCTGGTCTACAGAGTGAATTCCAGGACAGCTGGGGCTACAGGGAGACCCTGTCTTGAAAAGATAAATAAATAAATAAATAAATAAATAAATAAATAAATAAATAAATAAAATAATATTAATTCCAATTAGCCAAAGTTAGAATTACATTCCTTAGTCACACTAGTCACATTTTATGTGCTCAGTAGCCACAAGGGACTGGCACCTGTCCTATTGGATGGCACAGACAGAGGGCAGGATGCCCCAGAGAGGCCACCACAATTGACAATTGCTCTTCCTCCACGTTTACCCACATCTGCACATGGCTCTGCTCCCGCACCTAAGAGAGGATCTCTATCTCACCATCTTGTCCTACCCTCTCTCTGATACCTATGGAGACTGTGCCTAATTCTGCAAGTATCACCTGACCTCTGGACTGGAGAGAACAGGGTGGATATGACCACAGAGGCATGACAACAATGTCCAGGTAAAGAGCCAACAACCTTGGGGTCCCAGTGGGCTGAGCTCAGCCAGGATTGGGCAGGGAAGGGGAGCGATGAGATATTTGAACTGGTTTGGGGGTATGAGGGGTTGAGTAGGTAGAGAGAAAGGACATTATACGAGGGAGAGGAAGGGACAGAGAGTGGGAAGTAGGGTGCGAATTTGGGAATTTCAGTCCCTCTTTTTGGCTGATGTGACAGATGTGGGTTGAGGACAGTGCTCTTGGACAGGTGGGGAGTGACCAGGGAAGACCTGGATGCTGAACTCCAAATGTTGGAGCCCAAAGGGGATGGAAGGAGATGGGTCTAAACAGCAAGAGTTCTTACCTAGGAAGACAGACACCACCAATAGCTGCATCATCGATCAATCTCTATGCATGTCACACAACTCTGTATAATTTGTGTGTGAATAAATCTTCAGCTATACTCCCTAACTTCATTTTTTTCTTCTTCTGGAGACAGGGGTTGACTGTGATGCTCTTGCTATCCTGGAACTCAAAATGTAGAACAGGGTGGCCTTGAACTCACAGAGATCAGCCTGCCTCTGCCTCTCTGGTGCTAGGATCCAAGGGCTGTGTATACCACCACTTCTCTAACTTCTCTTCCTTCCTAGGTAAGTTTCCTTTTACACTTCCTTAGTGTGGTAAAATTGCTAACGATGAATTATTAGAGGAAATAATTATATAGTCATGAATACTGTGACAGTATTAGTATCTCCAATGGATGGCCTCTGTAGGCTTGTCCACCTCTCTATCCCACAAGGGAGGGACACAAGATACTGGATTCTCCTTCCTTTCCGGTTTGGGACTTGAGTCCCTGGGTGAGAGGGGGCAGCTGTCACCTCCCAGTTTCCTTGTCTCCGGTTCCTAATTCATTCCAGACTTCTGGCTATTGGACTCTGGGCCTTCTCACTCCACCACTGTCCCTGGTTGCCTGAGATGAGGGAGCAACCAGTTACTTTCTCTCAGGTTCTCAGGCAGAAGGGAGGGGAGGGGCAAAAGAAGGGATTATGGAGAGGGGGAAGAAGCAGGAATTTGTGGGGATAAATAAAAAGGAAAGAAGGCAGGACACAGGGCCACCCGCACCCAGCCAGGACATATTCTGGACGTACAGAAGACCAACATGCACGTCTGTGAGACAGGTGGCCTCCGTCCTTCCTGGAGACATCCTACAAGTCCCTTAACCACAGCTCTCTAGGACCCCTAGGAGATTCTCTTTAGGGCTGGGTCACCTCCCTCCTGGGAGAGTGAGAGAAAGCCTAGAGCATTTATTTCTTCTGGGGGCCTTCTAGGCCAGGCAGGTTCAGCAGACCCCATCCATATTGGACTGCTTGCTCCTTCTGGGGAGAAGGGAGCAGAGGCCATATTTGTCCAGGGAAAAACCTTGCAGAGGGACTCTGAGTCCTCTTTATTCAGTCTCTTGCCGCCACCCCCCTTGGGACCCACCCCCTTAACCCCTTTGCAGAGACAGAAGGGCACCTGAGGTATGGGCCACCTGGGTGTGTTGGTGTTGCCGCACATGTGGGCATCCTGTATGGCATTGTGAAGAGGAAGAAGACATAGAAGTGTGCAAGGACTGAAGGAGAGAAAAATAAGGAGGAAAAAGGTCTAAGGCCTAAGAAAAGCAAGAGAAAGATGGCGGGATGTAGATGAGAAGTCGGAGGAGATAAAGGGTAAGAACAGAAGGCAAGCCTGCCTACCCCAAAGCCCCCTCCCTGGGCCCCCCCTTCCCCAAGTCCCAGGAAGGAGAGGAGGAGGCCACTGCACATGTGTTGGGTCATTTCACATGCTTTATTCCAGCAATCAAAATAATTAAAAACATCTCAAATTATTATACACATACAAAATAGGTACAGAGTCTCTTGTTTCCTCCCACCCCAGGGGGAAAAACTGCTTTGTGCTTTGGGAAGTGGTGCTCTGAAACCCAGATGCAGGACAGACGAGAATGGCTGAGGGTGGGGTGCAGCGGCAGGAGGGGAGGGTTTCAGAGAGAGAGGTCAGAGGGCCACGGACCCAGGAGCCATAGGATTGGAGAGAGGGTGGAGAGCTAGCACAGTGGAGCTGGTGCTCTCCCCCACGTTAAATAGCACCGTCAGAAAAAAAATTCACATGAGCCCCATCCATTAAAAAAAAGAAAAAAAAAAAAAAACTCTAAAGAATAAAAAACGACTTTGAACAAAAGGAACATTTGCTGGCCCAGGGGGCATCTTAATTTCTATAGCACCAGAGATTCCTTCCCACCCCACCCCTTCACAGAGATGTAGCACCTTTGATACCAAAGTGGGCGCACTGCTACCCTGCTCCCAGCCCCGCCCCCACACAGCTGCCCCGGTGACACACAAAGACAAAAACGAGGTAGTCTTTCAGCAACACAAGTTACACAAGGAACAGTCTCCCGACCCAGCCTGCGCATGCGTGTCCGATGTTTCCACTCTGCTGTGCCCCTGCCTGGCTCCAAACCCTGGGGAGGGGCTGGTGGCTCCCCTAGCACGGCCCCTCGAAAACAAAGTGGGGTAAATTGCAGAGGTCATGGGGATACCAGATTGCTAGGCTCTTTCCGCAGTCCGACACCCCAGGTCTCCCCAGGATTTGAGGGTGCTGGGTGGGGAAGTGAGCTGGGGGTTGGGGACCAGTTGGATGTTTCAGCATTGCCTTTGGTTGCTGGGTATACAATGCATTGCTTCCTGTCTCTTTTGGGGAGACTTAGATTTGGGGAGCAATGGAGGAGAGGCCCCAAGAAGGGATGGAGAAAGGAGCAGAAAAGGCCCCATCTGGGGTATCATAAGCCCAGCGGGCAGAAAAGGACTTACCCCCACATCGGTCTTCAAGCAAGTGGACCAAGCTTCCTTTTTTAAAAAGTTATTTATTTATTCTTTTTTTTTTTTTTTTTTTTTTTTTGGTAAGGTTGAATGCACTTTTGGTTTCTGGTCATGTTCAGTTGGTCAAAGATAAAAACTAAGTTTGAGGGATGAATGCAAAGGAAAAAAAAAGTTTTCCAAAGTCCATGTGAAATTGTCTCCCATTTTTTGGTTTTTTGGGGAATTCAGTTTGGGTTGTTTGTCTGTTTCCAGGGTGGGGGGAAATGGGTTGGGTGGGAGAGAACCAGATTGGGGTGGAGAGAGTTTACAGGAAGCAGGCAGGGCCAATGTCGACTCCGAATTCCTGGTCTGGGGCGCCAATGTCCAAGGGTGCCACGTCGATGATGGGCAGGCGAGAGGTCTTGGTGGTTTTGTATTCGATGACTGTCTTGCCCCACGTTCCGGTGTGACTCTGGAGTGCACAAAAGTAGCAGGGGAGGATCATTACCAAGGGTGGAATGAGGGCCACTCTGGCCTGCCACAAAGCCAAAGCCTAGAGCTGGGTCTGGGGGACTCACCGTGCAGCCGTCGACGAGGGTGCTGTAGGTGAAGCGGCTGTTGCCCTCACCCCGGAGCTCGATCTCGTTGGAGCCCTGGAGAAGCAGGGACTTTTTGAGGTTGCCGGTCTTCTGGTCCATGTAGGCTACGCTGTTCTTGCAGTGGTAGGTGATGTTCTGAGAGGCTTCGGTGGACATCAGGCGCAGGAAGGTCAGCTGGATGGCCACATCAGCAGGGTCGGAGCCCTCGCTGCCATATTCAAACTGCAGGGGCCAGAGAGAGCAGAGAGTGAGTGACCACATGAAGTTTCTAGTCTCTGGCTTCCTGCCCAGAGCCTGCCAGAACATTCCCTACTGACTTTCATCTTAAGTTAAAAAGAGGGCTGTTTATCTGCTCGTGAATACTCAACGACACAGGCTTCTTGTCCCCCAGCTCTGTCCCCCCCACTCAGCCAAGATCAAATCCACTCCAGGATTTCATGTGCCTTCTGAACACGAGGCTAGCTCGTCTCAGCTGGTTGGTGTACCTGGAATCCCCCGGTCATGCTCTCGCCAAACCAGACATGCTTCTGTTCCTTGGGGTTTGTGCTGATGTACCAGTTCTTCTGGGGCACAGAGGGCTGAATGGGGAACACGCAGGTCTGGCCGGTCTCCATGTTGCAGAAGACTTTGATAGCATCCAGGTTGCAGCCTTGGTTGGGGTCGATCCAGTACTCTCCTGAAGTGGGCAGGGAAAGGTGAGTCAAGGAAGGTGGAAAGCGTGGTGGGCAGAAGAGGAAGGGACAGCCAGAACCAGTTCTCACCGCTCTTCCAGTCAGAGTGGCACATCTTAAGGTCACGGCAGGTGCGGGCAGGGTTCTTGCGGCTGCCTTCGGGGCTGCGGATGTTCTCAATCTGCTGGCTCAGGCTCTTGAGGGTAGTGTCTACCTCAAGGTCACGGTCACGCACCACATTGGCATCGTCAGCTCGGTAGTAGCGGCCACCATCGTGAGCCTTCTCTTGAGGTGGTTGAGGCAGGAAGCTGAAGTCGAAACCACCACTTGGAGGGCCGGGGGGACCAGGGGGCCCAGGTGGGCCAGGGGGACCCTGCACAGAGAGAGGAGGTCAGGGATCACCGCTGTCAAGGTGTTCTTGGGGCTGGAGGGTTATGAGTGAGGCGCAGGATGAGGGGGTACGTACAACAGGACCAGCTTCACCAGTGCGACCGCGAGGACCAGGGGGGCCGATGGGGCCAGGGAGCCCGTTGAGACCATCTTTGCCAGCAGCGCCAGCAGAGCCAGGAGGACCCTGGAAGTGGAAAGACAGTTGGAGAAAGCCTACCCCAACTCTGTCTGAGAAACCCACCACTCTCCCTATTGGCTTTGCATAGTCTTGGGTTCTGTTCTCCATATGTGTCCTTAACTTGTTTGCTCTGCTAGGTCAGCAGGGGACAGGGCTAGGGAAGGAAATGACTATGTAAGTCCAAGACTCTTTTTTTTTTTTTTTTTTTTTTTTTTTTTTTGAGACAGGGTCTCACTATGAAGCTCAGTCTGGCTTGGAACTCACTATGTAGACCAGGCTGGCCTCAAACTCAGAGAGCCACCTGCCTCTGACTTCTGAGTACTGGGATTAAAGCATGCGCCACCACACCTGACTCGTGTTCAACAATTTTTTTTCTCCCCTGCCCCCATTTGTTGTCTCTGAACTTGTCTCAGGCGAACAGAGTGATGCCTATATTATATAACGGATCAGGCTTCTCCAGGTGATCTGGGTGGGGGACTCAGGAAGAAGCAGTGGAAGGTGTGACTTACCCGGGGACCAGCAGGACCCGAAGCTCCAGAGGGGCCTTGTTCACCAGGAGAGCCCTGAAGGATACACAAAAGCAGTTTAGGCCAGTGGGGTCCTGTGCAGCCTGGGCACTGGCTCAGGAGGGGATGGGAAGTGGGGGGTAACCTATACCCCCTCATTATTCTAGAAGTCTATCCCCAGGCTGTCCATACACTGAGCTCACTCCCCAAATCCTTCTCTATGTATCATTGTCTCTCAGAAGCTCCTTGGAAGTGCCTAGAAATCTTCAGACCTTTATTTCCATTAGAAAGGAAACTGAGGTAAATGCTCCCCCTCCCACCATGCAGCAAGCACAGGGAGGTGATGGAGAAGACTCAGGGGCCCCAGGGCACAGGGAAGCTGAGAACACTTACCGCTGGGCCAGGAGGACCCTGGAGACCAGAGAAGCCACGGTGACCTTTTATGCCTCTGTCGCCCTGTTCGCCTGCCTCACCCTTGTCACCACGGGGGCCTTGGGGTCCCTGAAAGAGAGGAGGAGACAGGCTGTCAGGTGGAGGTTCCATTGGTGTCGAATGGGGTACTGCTCACATCTGGGGCAGGGTGTATAAGGTCTGGGGTTGGTGTGGGATACTCACAGCAGGGCCACGGGCACCAGCAGGGCCGATGGGACCAGCAGGGCCAGCGGGACCCTGGAGAGAAAGGATCGCATTAGATTCTGGTCAGGGGAAGCTGACGTTGGGGCTCTGTGATGAGTCTGCCCCTCAGCCGGACTTCTGGCCTAACATCCCCCCTGCTGTGGCCACCTCTCCTGACCCCCCCCCCCAGATAGATCTCCTCAGAGCGGGCCTTCATGTGATAAGCTAGGGAGATGGAGTCCTATCTAAGAGAGAGGCCTCAAGGTCAAGCTGTGGCTGTGTTTTTCCAGCGAGGCTGAAGGTCTAGCCATCTCCTAAGACTTCTCCAGCCTGGGTGAAGTCATTCATCCATTCCCCAGGCCGCTATACAGGCCCGCAGTGTCCCTGGCCTGAACTGAGCCCAGATACTTACGCTCTCACCACGATCTCCATTCTTGCCAGCAGGACCAACGGGGCCAGGGGCACCGGGAGCACCAGGAGCACCAGGGGGTCCAGAAGGCCCAGTCTCACCACGGTCACCCTGGGAGGAGAGGGCAGAGATTATGGGTTAGCCTCAGCTGCAGAGCCCAGGCCCAGAGAGGGGCCAGGGCAGACTGGCACACAGCTCTAGGTTTGGCTGGATCTCTTACCTTGGGGCCAGGAGAGCCATCTCTTCCAGGGGAGCCTTCAGCACCAGGGGACCCCTGTGAAAGGGGGGAGAAGTGAGAGTCCACCCTTTGAAGAGGTCAGACCTGGGGTCGGCAGTCCAGCATGGGCACTGGCTAGGGGGCAGGGGGTGCTTACTTCACGTCCAGATTCACCAGGGGGGCCGGCCAATCCAGGGGGGCCCGCGGGGCCAGGAGGACCACGTTCGCCACTTGATCCAGAGGGACCTTGTTTGCCAGGCTCACCCTAAAGGGTGGGAGAGAGTCAGTTGGAAGTGGGGGCTCAAGCCCCAAGACCATCCCTGTCACATCCTCGGCCCTACCGCTGCCACTCTGCCCCCTCCAAGATCTGGGATGTTTCTTCTTAGAAAGCCCAAAGTGAAGAAGCACTCACAGAGGGACCGGGAAGACCAGGGAAGCCTCTTTCTCCTCTCTGACCAGGCAGACCGACCACACCACGCTGTCCAGCAATACCTTGAGGTCCAGGGGTACCAGGAGCGCCCTGTGGGAAGCAGACAGGGTTAAGGAGGCTTACAGTGGCACAGGGGCCATTTCCAGCTCTGTTTGTCCCCCCAGAGCCAGCACTTACAGCAGGCCCATCAGCACCAGGGGATCCCTTCTCGCCAGAGGGGCCGGGGGGACCAGGGGGCCCAGCTTCGCCAGGACGTCCAGCAGGACCAGTCTCACCACGGGGACCTTTGCCTCCTTCTTTGCCAACGGGGCCAGGAGGGCCAGGGGGTCCAGCATTTCCCTAGATGGGGACAACAGAGACTTTAAGCTTCACGAAGCATCACAGAGGCAGGGCTCAATTAGGCCCAATGTCCTGATAGTGCATGGCACCCCAGAACCAGAGATACTTACAGAGGGGCCGGGGGGACCAACACGGCCAGCAGCACCAGGGAAACCAGTAGCACCCTGGTAGGAGAGGACACAGGTGCAGTCAGAGGACAGCAGTCAGCTTACCTGGCCCGATCCCCTCTTCATCACTGGCTGAGGGAGAAAGGTGACTCCCCAGAGAGGCGGGTGGTACTCACAGGGGGGCCGGGAGCGCCGCGACCACCTTTGGGCCCAGGAGCACCAACGTTACCCTACAAGGGAGCAGAGAGGTGTGAGACCCAGGCCAGCCCCAAGTCCAAGGCTACTGAAAGCTTGAGGTGAAGAAGGTGAGATACTCACAATGGGGCCGGGGGGTCCAGCAGGGCCGGCAGGGCCAGCGGGGCCAGTGTCGCCTTTAGCACCAGCGTCGCCAGGTTCACCTTTAGCACCAGGTTGGCCATCAGCACCCTGGGCAGGAGAAAGAGTGGAGAGTGCAGGAGTGGTTGGGGCAGCCTGGGAGCAGAGGGCCCCTGGACTGGACAAGGGGACACGGCTAGAGACGTACAGTTGCAGAGACACTTGGAAACCACCAGTCCTTCCCACCCTTCTCCCCTGACTCAGGATAACACTTCTGTCTCCATTCAGTCACCCAAGGTCCCAGATCTCATGCCCCAGTTGGTGATGGAAAATGAAGAGGGCCTTGGTACTCACAGGGGGGCCGGCAAAACCAGCAGGGCCAGGAGGACCGGGCTCACCACGATCTCCCTAGAGGAAAAGGAGGAGCACATTGGACCCATATTCCGCCATGTTGGGGAAGGAGAGGAACAGTAGAGGGCAGGAACAGAGGAGGAAGGATATGAAGCTGGCTCTTATCAGGGGCTTCTGTACTTACGGGGGCACCACGGGCTCCGGTGGGACCAGCAGGGCCACTGGGGCCAGATTCACCCTAAGGGAAAGACAAGAGCTGAGAGTTAGAGGCTACTCTGGACTCTCCTGACAGATGACCCTTCTACTCAGATCCCTCCAATTCTGTGATCACCAGCTTGATATAACAGAATCTGCCTCCGCAGCAGAGCCCCATCTGGACTTGCTAGGGGAAGCTCTGGGTTAGAGAAGGTGAGGAGGCTGCCGCTCACCTTGTCGCCAGGGGCACCAGCGGGACCCGGAGGGCCGATGGGACCAGTCAGACCACGGACGCCATCTTTGCCAGGAGAACCATCAGCACCTTTGGGACCAGCATCGCCCTAAAGACAGGGAAAAGCTTGAGACTTCTAGTCGGGGGGGGGGCAGCAAGAGTTGAGCTACAGCGTTCTACAGGTGCATCCCAGAGGCCCTCGGCTCCATCTACACCAAGGATGTAAGATCCTTTCAGGGGCAAAGGTGCCTGCTTGGGGATTCAGGTGACAACTAGATTAAGAGGCCCCTGAATTGCCCAGAGAGAGATGAAGAAGGGAGCCTCCATCAAGGAGACACCCCATCTTTCGTCACCATGGTAATTTGTGGGGAGAAGGGCCTGGACCACAGGCAGATGGTTAACAAGGAAAAGGGTCAGAGGGGAAGATGAAAAAATAAAATCAACAGACATCCAAACAGGGAGACAGATGAGAGCTGCTAAGGGCTCATGAGAGGGCAAGGTTGACTTACTCTGTCACCCTTAGGGCCTGGAAGACCAGCAGCACCGCGTTCACCGGGCATTCCCTGAAGACCAGGGGCACCCTGGCTGCCGGGAGCTCCAGGAGCGCCAGCATCACCCTGTGTGGTAAGCAAGAAGGTGAGTGATGCCTGGGTCCCAGGAGCGTCTCAAAGGCCTAAGCACCTTCTTGGGATCTCCTAGGTTTGGATCCAAAGCTAGTCAGGTGCCAGCTAAGAGGACAGACTCACAGTCCGGACTTCAGGCTAGCCTTGGACCCCCACCCCAACTTCGGGTCTTGTTCCCCCACCTTCCATATCTCCATAGCTTGGGTCACAACCGATACCCACTTATCACATGCCGCCCTCACCTTGGCACCGTCGTTGCCGGGAGCACCGTTGGACCCTCGGGGACCAGCAGGACCTGGGGGACCTTGCACACCACGTTCACCAGGGAAACCTCTCTCGCCCTAGAAGGGAAGGACGAGACACATGACGGCTGCTCTGGAGACAGGGCCATGCTCAGAGCATCGTGACAGAAATGGAGAGTCTACTTACTCTTGCTCCGGAGGGGCCAGGGGCACCAAGATCTCCAGGAACACCCTGGGGGTGGAAAAGAGGAGCCACAGGAAGTCAAAACTTTCTCCCCGTGAGAAAGAACCTGTCTGTCTTCCTGGGGGCTCATCTTGGGGTTGATGATTGGAGATGAACTCCTTCTCAGCTTTGAACTGTTTTCCCAAACAGCCCCTCTGTCCCTTGCAAGCAGAAGGCTTGAGGGAAAGCCAGAATTACTCCAGCAGTTTGTACAAAGTCATCCTGCCTAGCAGCTGTGCAGCCACTTCCAGATCATGGGCAGCTAGCTAGCTCCCTCATCCCTTCTGTGTTACCCAAGTCCTCCCCTGAAGTCCTCCCCTGAAGTCAGTCCTCCCCTAGCATCTAACCTCCACCCCCTCTCACCTGTTCACCAGGCTTGCCTGCTTCACCAGGAGGACCAGCAGGACCAGGAAGACCCTGTAAGGTGGGAAATGGAGAGAGAAGAGGGAAAGTTTAGAATCTGAAGCAAACAAAGAAGCAATTCTGCGTTCCGCCATCAACTGACAGTCATGGGGCCTCACCTGGAAACCAGGGGAGCCAGCGGGGCCTTGTTCACCTCTCTCACCAGCGGGACCCTGTTGTGGAGAGGAAGTTCTGGTCATGGGTGGTCTGAGGAGAGGAGAAGCAGGGTTCCTTTCTCGGCTCCCCAGGTCCACCGGTCAAGGACACTTACAGCAGGGCCAGGGGGTCCTTGAGCTCCAGCCTCTCCATCTTTGCCAGCAGGACCCTGGGGGGAGAAGGGAACAGAACGAACTCAGTGTGGTGAGTCGGGTGGGCAGCTAACAGGAGAGGACACAGCAGACAGGGCCTGAGCCTCTGGGACAAAGCAATGTCCACCAGTGACTTCTGAGGTTGTGAGAATGGCTGCAAACTCCCACGTCCCCTGGGGGAAGGCGTGTGCCGTGGGCAGGGGCAGAAAGGGGCCCAAGACTCATAGGAGATACTTACAACAGCACCAGGAGGTCCGGGAACACCTCGCTCTCCAGCTTTTCCAGGTTCTCCCTGTGTAGGAAGGGAGGCAAGGTTGAGGGCTGTGGGAGAAGCCAGGGCCTCTAGGACTCCTGAGTACATGAATGGAGTCCTTTCTAGGGAACTTCCTGTTCAGGCTGCAGGAGGCTCAAAAGCTTCAGGCCCTGAGGAAGGCCTTAATGTTCTAGTGCTTGGCCTCTTGGCCTGTCCCCAAAGCAGATGTCCCCTGGGGCTCCTTCTCCTTTCCTTTTTCCCTGACACATGACTACGCTGACCTAAACTGCTGTCATCTCCTCCAGGACCTCTTCTCCCTATCAAACTTGAGGGTGACTATCACATAAAAGGCCAATTCTATCTCTGTGTCGACCAATATGCCAAGGACAAAGCAATGCTCATGGAGTCAGAAGCCTCTTATTTTACCAATGGGCCCAGAGAAAGGGTCAGTAAAGTGACTGAGGTCACACAGCAAATCAGGTGAGCCTGGACCCAGAGGTCAGGATTCTGACTTCCCAGTGTGCCTGTCCCTGGCTCTGTGTCACCTCCACCTTGGATACTTACAGCAGTACCCTTAGGACCAGGGAATCCCATCACACCAGCCTGGCCACGGGCACCAGGAGGACCTGGAGGTCCAGGGCGGCCATCTTGACCAGCGGGACCCTGAAGATGGAAGGCACAGAGGTGGTGGTGAGGGGCTGAAGTGGGCACACAGGAGGGTCAGGCCAGGAGCGGGAGGCCAGCATACTTACAGGGGGGCCGGTTTTGCCATCAGGACCAGGGCTGCCGGGACTGCCAGTGAGACCCTAGGGAGCGGCAGAGACATAAATGTGAGGAGGAGAAAGATGCGGGGAAAATGCTGGAATATCAGCTGTGGGGGGTCCCCACCTCGTCCCGAACCCTCACAGGATAGAGGGTCCTGGCCACGATGGACTCTCACCTTGGCACCAGGGAGACCAGCTTCACCAGGGCGACCGGCTTCGCCGGGAGAACCCTTGGGGCCAGCAGGACCAGGAGAACCACGTTCGCCAGCGGGACCCTGGATGGGGAGAAGCCAGAGATGACGAGGGTCATAGGGTCATGGTAACATGGGGTAGTGTCCTCTTCCTCCAGGTGGACTTTGAGGGGCACTGGTGGGAATGGTGAAGTGAAGCCAAGAGGAAGAGGAAGGAGACACATAGATGGGCACTGGTGGCAGGGAGCATTGGTGTTGGCATGAGTGTGGGCAGGGTAGACAGTGCTGTTAGGGGTAGGCGATGCCAGGACCAGCCTCCCTGCCAGGGGGAGAGATTACCTTAGGACCAGCAATACCATCAGCACCAGGGAAACCACGGCTACCAGGTCCACCCTGTAGGGCAAAGAGAAGAGGCCAGCGAGCTCAGACACTGTCCCCAGACACTGACTAAGCACTGGGGACAGGGAAGGATGAGGGACACAGGGGACACCTACACGCTCGCCAGGTGGTCCAGGCAAGCCAGCAGGTCCGGGTTCACCACGGGCTCCTCGTTTTCCTTCTTCCCCAGCAGGGCCAGGGGGACCTTGAACTCCAGCAGGGCCCTGGAGTGAGCAAAGAGGGAACAGTCCTGGTGAGGGGCTATGTTGGCACCAGCCCAGGGGCTCTCGGATATGGAGCGGGGGCTCCCTTCCTCTCTGGGTCTCCCCTAAGAGGCTCCCAAGCCCTGGGGGGCTGAGGAGAAGTCGGGGAGGGCTGGGGACTTACAGGTTCTCCTTTGGCACCGGTATCGCCTTTGTTGCCAGGAGCGCCAGGTTCACCCTGTGTGGAGGGAGCAGGAGAGAATGAACAGAGTCCTGGAGAATGCAGCTGGTTTGCAATTTTATGCTTCCCCACAAGGGGGCACACTGGAGCCATGGGGTGGACAGAAGGGAAAGCTTTGAACTTACACTGTTACCCTTGGGACCTGGTGGGCCGCTGGGGCCTTGGGGTCCAGAGGGTCCTCGGGCACCAGGGAAGCCAGGAGCACCAGCAATACCAGGAGCACCCTGTAGGAGGAGGACACACAGCTGAGCTCTAAGGGGCGGAGGGCACGGGGCCGGAGCAGGTAAGCATGGGAGGAGAACTGAGACTTAGTAGGACACTTACATTGGCACCTTTAGCACCAGGTTGCCCATCAGCACCAGGGTTTCCCTGTGGCACAGAGAAAAGAATGTGAATGACAGGCCAGGACTCAGGTTGCAAGTAGCACAGGGAATTCTGGGGCTTGGGGGGACACTTACAGCAGGGCCAGCGGCACCCGCAGGACCAGGGGGGCCGGGCTCACCACGCACACCCTGGGGACCTTCAGAGCCTCGAGCTCCTTGGGGACCAGCTTCACCCTGGATTAGAGGAAAAGATAAATCAGAAACCAACTCGGGGCACCCGGCGTTACCTCTGAGTAGTGGGGTGGGAGGGGGCACAGAGTCAGGAGCGAAGACCCCAGGACGAGGGTGCTGAGGAATGTCCTTGCTTCTTGCCTCTCTGGGCTCTTCGGGTCTGGGGTGATACTCAGCTCTTGGTCGGTGTCAGTCATGCTCAGAGAGGGAAAGGGTCTCACCTTAGCACCAACAGCACCGGGAAAGCCAGGAGGACCAGCGGGGCCGGTGGGACCCTGTGAATGAAATGGAGAGTTGGCCACAAGGCACACAGAGGGACAGAAGAGTTCCCAAGTTTCAACAGCTGATGGCAGCCCCACGAGCTGTCCCTAACCCTCCTCCCATTCCCACAGCCAAGACCATACTCACAGGGGGGCCGGCAGCACCGGTAGCACCATCGTTTCCACGAGCACCCTGCAAGAGAGAGGGGAAGCTCACTTACATCCCCTGAGCTCTGTAACCCTGCGGCCATCTCCACAGTCCCTGGGGAACCCCAATCAAAGTCCACGACCAAGAGTACTTACAGCAGGGCCGGGGGCTCCAGGACGACCTCTCTCACCAGGCAGACCTCGGGGGCCCTGACAACCAAACCAAGAAAGGCCAGGCAAGATGGAGACGGCCCTCCCTCCACCAGCCTCCATCCATCCTGCATTCCCCCACACTCCTTCCGTTTCAAGCCAATAGTCTCACCATCTGGCCAGGAGCTCCATTTTCACCAGGGCTGCCGGGCTCACCCTAGGAACAGAGAACAGAGTGAGGGATTTGTGTCTTGGACTGTGGTGAGGAGAGTGCGACGGCCTTCCGGTGGCTTCTTACCTTGGGACCAGCAGGACCGGCATCTCCCTTGGCACCATCCAAACCACTGAAACCCTAAGACAGGCAAGAGGGACAAAGTGAGACTTGTGGAAGAGTGTACCGCTTTGACACCCACCCAGATCTGAGAAGGAGCCATCTTTCTGTCTGAGCTAGATGAGACCCCAATTTGCCCATCAGCCCAGCCAATCTCTTTACTGGGACTTCTTTCCCATGAGAGGAAGTTCTTTCAGGTGTCTAACCTATAACCCTTGAGATGTCTGTAACTACTGACTATACACAACACTCTGATACACAGTAGGGTGTATTTGGGGGAAGAGGTTATAATAGTGGACTGGGACTTTGAGAGCTTCCATAACTCAGAAAGTACTTACCCTGTGTCCCTTCATTCCAGGGAGGCCAGCTGTTCCGGGCAATCCTCGAGCACCCTGGAGAGAAAGGCAAATGACAGCAAAGAAAGGTGTCAGAAGGCCTCTGTGTGCACCACTCCCAAATACAGCCCTAACATAGCGAGCCTTGGGGAGTCTACTCTCATGTCCGACTCACCTGAGGCCCAGGAGGTCCACGTTCACCAGGACGGCCAGATTTGCCAGGTTCACCCTACAGGGAGAGAAAAGGCCGTAACTCCCGCATTCCCCTTCGGGGAAAGGACTGAGGAGCTCAGGCTTCTTGAGGTTGCTGCAGGTTGGGTTTAGGGGCTCAGAATCTTACTTTTAACGTAGAGCTCAGTATAGATTTATGATTAAACATTTGATGACATTTGAATTTCTCCAAAGGACTTCCTGTTTCTGTCACCAGCATTTTCTTTTTCTTTTTCTTTTTTCTTTTTTTTTGGTCTTTTCGAGACAGGGTCTCCCTGTAGCCCCAGCTGACCTGGAACTCACTCTGTAGACCAGGCTGGCCTTGAACTCACAAAGATCTGCCTTCCTCTACCTCCCGAGTGCTAGGATTAAAGGCGTGTGCCACCATGCCCGGCTGCTTTTTTTTTTTGTCACAAGCATTTTCATTTCACCATCTGTTTACCCAGAGCTGTTAAACCTGAATGGTTTACTCATTTACTCCAAGGGATGGGGATGGGGGCTATCTGACTGGTTAGGGTCCCAGGAAGAATTGTCATCCTTATTAAGATAATAGGAAAACATCCTCCTCAGTGGAAAGATCACTGCCAAGGCAATCCGGGCACCAGGGAAGGTGGTCGGACCCTGCTATGGGGATTCCAGGACCTACCCCAAGAAGGCCACAAGGTCAGATGTATCTTCCCCTGGGGCTACTTACATCATCTCCGTTCTTGCCAGGAGCGCCGGGGGGACCTCGGGGACCCATGGGACCCTAGAGGAGACAGGAGAAGATGTTGTCGAACCCAAGGATAAGAAAGAGACAAAGGGAAGACTGGAATTTGGAGGAAATGACAAGGAAATGACAATAGGAATGTCTCTCCACGGGGGAAACCGTGTTTGTAGAGAACTTACTGAAGCGCCAGGCTCTCCGGGTTCACCAGGGGGCCCTTGGAAACCTTGGGGACCCTAGAAAACAAGAGAAAAGGGTGGGCTTAGAGAGACAGGTCTCTGCCAGGCTGTCCCCATCTCATCAAGAGATGCCTGCCAGCCCTCTGCCCTCATTCTTCCAACAGTCTCATGCCCAAGGTGGTATGCAAAGAACTCTGGATACGTACAGGTGCACCGGGGGGGCCAGGAAGACCACGGGGACCAGAAGGACCCTACGGAAGGAAGAGGAAAGAGGGTCACGTGAGACGCCTGTGTATGAAAGCAAAGCATGGGAGAAGTCTGTCCCTGGGGACGCTAGTTGCCCTCCACCTGAAGTCCCTAAGGTAGCCTTTCCTTCCAGAGCCATCTGTGGCTCCCCCTGCAGGCCCATCACTGACCGCTCCATCTCCTCGGGATCCCCCCTTTTTGCCGACTCTGCTCCCCCTGGTGGCTCACCATGGGACCAGGCACAGAGACACCCGCTGATTTCTCGTCATAGCCGTAGGACAACTGGGGAGCAAAGTTCTAGAAAAACAAGAGAGCATATATGGAAAATTGGGCTCAGACAGTAACCTGAAAGGCAGGAGACATCACCAATAATGGGACGAACTGACATTATGATTTACCAATAGGGACGATAATATTGCCTATGAATATTCCTGCCCCAGATTCTTCAACCTCTAGTCTAATCAGACAATCCCAAACAGAGGGGCAGTCTGTAAAATAACTGCTTCTGCAAACAATCAGACTCTCCAAAACCTTTCGGTATTGGGGATGACAATGTCTCAGGTAGAGTCGATATTGGTGGGAATCAGAGAGATGAGACAGTGAAATTTGGTGATCTTGTACAGGAAATAAAAAATGCTATCAAGGGCACTTTTTGGAGATTGGTGAAATTTGAATGGGAACTGTGTATTAGGTAGTAGTTTTAGATCAACATTAAACTGAACCACGGTACTATGGTCACATAAGAAAATTCATTTGAGCCGGGCATAGTGGCCCATGCCTTTATGCCTAGCACTCGGGAGGCATAGGCAGGCAGATTGGGAGTTCCAGGACAGCCGGAGCTACAGGGAGACCCTGTCTCAAAAAGACCCCCCCTCCAAAAAAGAAAATACATTTGTTCTTAGGAAATGGACACTGAAGTGCTTTACACTCCCACAAGCCTTCAGCTGCTTAACTCAAATGGTTCAGGAGGGAAAAATTAAGAAATGCGTGCACAGAGAGTGGTGGAGACAAACTGTGTAGAGCAAATGAAAGTTCTTTGTACTATTGCAACTTTTCTATAAGTTTGAGATTATTTCAAAATATAACATGTCTAACAAAAACGGGGAAGGAGTCCCCCAGGTCTTGGGGGCTCTAGCTCCCACTTACTCCTCCGAGGCCGGCGGGTCCGGGAGGTCCAGGTGGGCCGGCGGGTCCGGGAAGTCCAGGCTGTCCAGGGATGCCATCTCGTCCAGGGGGGCCAGCGGGTCCCTGCACCAGCAGAGGGCGGGGCGGCTATAAGCACAGGCCCCAGCCCCGCCCCACCTCCAGCTTCCCAGCTCACATAAAGTGCACGGCTTACCCTTGGGCCTCGGGGGCCGATGTCTCCCTTGGGTCCCTATGGGGAGGGGTGAGGGAGTGAAGAACACAAGAGGCCGGTTAGAGGAAAGAGGACAGTGGGAGTCGTGGACCGGTGGGCAAAGATGGAGGGCAGAGGATTACCTCGGCTCCTACAGTTTCTTGGTCTGGCGATACTGGGGGAGAAAGACACAGAAGTTAAGTTTGCCAATGGCACTTGGAGTGGCAAAGCTTTCCTAGTTACAGACGAGGCTGGGACCCTGACCTCCCCACCCAGGCCCCGAATCCGCACCCAGTTCTTCGGGGCAGACAGGACAGCACTCGCCGTCAGGGACTTGGGGGTTGAGACAGTCCGCGGTTTTCTCGCATGTCACGTCGTCGCAGATGGCCGTGCCGTTTTGGCAGATACAGACCAGGCAGGTATCGGGTTTCCACGTTTCACCATGGGGGACCCTGACGCCGTTGTGTACGCAGCTGACTTGAGGGACTGTGCAAATGGGAGAAGACTCGGGATGTGGGAGGCTCAGGAAGCCCTATCTGGGGGCACCAGGGACCCCAGCCCGACTCAAGCTTTCTTCCGTCTAAGAGGCACACGTGGCTGTTCCACTCCCCCTCCCCTTTTCTTTCCTCAAATCCTTAAAGACTGATCTGCTCCCCATCACGGTTCAGTGACAGCTCCGGGGCGCCTGGCCAGGGCGGCCATAACTCTTCCCAGTTCTCAGGAATTTAAACAAAGCTTTTGGCTGGGGCTGGTTCCAAACTCAACTTCACCCCACGCGCGCGGGAGCCAAGTGAAATAAAAAGCCTTGGGAGGGAGAATAGGAGGGGTCCCGACCAGAAGGTGGGCTCGTGGGGCGTGGTTCGTGCAGAGACCCAGAGGCTGGAATGGGAGGAGAGAAGGGATCGACCCGCCCCCATTCCCTGTGCAGGTGGGATGGTGTGGGCGGGGCTGAAATGGGGAGGGGCTGACTTGAGTGGGGTCGGGTCCAGAGCCGTGAAACGTGGTCCTAAAGTAGGATAAATCCTAACCTCCAGTTCACAGGCAGCTTAAAAGCCTGATTTTGAGGTTAGCCCTAATCCTTCAGAGTAGTCCATTAACTAGCCACACCCACCGCGCTAGCTTCTGGTCAAGGCAACCACTAGGTGGCAGGCAACACTAAGCAATGAGCAAGTGGGGCCATTTTTCTTCTGGACTAGCCACTTCTTTCAGAGACTTGGGCTACCCTACATCACTCGTTTTATTTTTCTCGTTTACAGAAGGGGTTCACCCCTGGCTATAACCCAGGTCTTCCAGTTAGTTCCAGCCTGTGAACTGGAGCGTGCAGTACCAGGACTCGCAGTGCTCCGTGGTAACCAGCAGGGGGCGCAAGGACCGCGCCCTGTCAAGTTCGAGCCAAGCTTTCTCATCTTCCAACCCGCCCACTCCGTGTGTCCCCTCCCCTTCGCCCACCCCCAGCCCAGCACCCCGGCGGCCCCAGCTACACTGTCTAGCCTGCAGAGAGGGCAAACAATCTTTCCTTATGAATCATCCCACAGCCTTTGTGATCGCTTTTACATCTTGTGCTCCGAATTTCTAGTCTGGCTGCCCTACCCCATCTTCGACGTACCTCAACGCGTGCCCAGACCCCCCACTTGCCCCGTCGTGCTCCCGGTATGTACCATCTCACCCAGCGCTCCAGTCGTGCGAGCCGCTCACCCTCATCCCCACCCCAGAGCAAACTCCCTCTTCTCTCGGATCCTCACCATCTCCCTTCCATCCCTGACTCTCTGGAGCATCCCTAGTTTCCTTTCAAGTCTCAACTGCCAAGACGCAGTGCAGGTCGAGGTGCCAAGTAGCCCTGGACTCCCCAAAGTTTAGAACTTACTGTCTTCCTGTTGGCCATGCGTCAGGAGGGCGGTGGCCCCTAAGAGGAGCAGGAGCCGGAGGTCCACAAAGCTGAACATGTCTAGACCCTAGACATGTAGACTCTTTGCGGCTGGGGTGGGGGGTTAGCGTCGGCTCATGCGTGGCCTCACTCCGCGTGCCTCCTGCTCCGTCCCCCGAGGAGAAACTCCCGTCTGCTCCGACGACTTGACTGGACCCCTTTTATACCATCTTGGTGGAGAGCTGGGAGGAACCCTGCCCCTTGGAGAGGGGGAGCCGGCCGCCCGGCCCCCAGCCAATGAGAGCTGCCTGGCCCGGCCCCCAATTTGGAACGAAGAGGGGGAGGAGGGAAAGGAAGGGAAAGGAGTCCACCCAGACTCTCCCCCCTTTCCCACTCTGCCTCCCCTGCCCCCCAGACCTGCCCGGGGCCAGAGGTGCTGCCACCGGAGTGGTCCTTGAATTTTCTTTCTGGGACCTCAAATCAGGAGGAAGTGAAACTGGGACTCTGATTGAGGTGTCTTCCAAAGGGGTCAGGGTCAGGGATAACTGAGAAAGGATCCTCCTGGTGATGTCTCCCAATCTATCTTTCTGACACCCTTGGGGAAGAACTTGGGACTGGGCTAGCTAGGGGCCTCTCCAAAACAGAAGAACCAAGGAGCTGAACAGATGTGCATGTTTGGGGGTATCTCTTGGTGTGGCTGGGGTACTGAAGGTAGGAATATTTGTGAACAAATTAAAAATCTCTTTATAAACATTGAGAATCGGATACTTGGATGGGTACTGGAAGAGGGGCTATCAGTTCCGCCATGCCTACTGCTCCAAGACTCATTTATTCTTCTCCAGCCCCAGGTGTAACTGTAGGATACAGTCCTGAAGCTGAGACTGAGAGAGAGAAGCTCGGTATCTTGTCCTTCCAGAAGGAAGCTTAGGTGTTGCTTGATGGGGCAGCGTTGTGGGATGGCAGGGGTCACAGGGGACTGGAAGCTCCTCAGAGCTGGGGAGTGCATTTGTAGGGGGAGACCCATGACCATGGTTGGCTTAGAAAGGGGGCTTGCGTTGGCCATAGCTATGACCAGGGACTGGTTCCAGACCCTCCTATGCAGCACCATCAAGCCAGAGAGAACTTGGGTAGAGATTAGAGAAGGTGTCCTTCTAGAAACTGCTGAAAGCTCTCTCTTCTGATTGTACCTGGACTTTGGCTGGGGACACCTAGGAAAATTCAGTATGTGTAAGGAGCTTGCTTTTGCAGGTTGAGTGACCATATTTTTAGGGCTACTTCCCATGGCCCTGTTTCTTTGCTGAAAACCCTGGCCTTGCTCTTTGCCTCTGCAGTCAGGATCACTTGTATTCCAGGAAGGAAATGGAAACCCCCAGAACAGTAAGTTATATTTGGAGATGTCTGTAGAGGGACCTTTCTTCTCCTATGTCTAATCCCCTTAGTGCTCTACTTCCCCCCAGTCTCTTTAGGGTCTTCATGTGGCTGGTGAGGGCAGGGCCTGGGGTCTCCTTGCAGGGCCCCACTGGCTCCTCCATCCTGTACCACTTCCCCCACTCGGGTTGCTTTAGAGCTGCAAACGTGGAAGCAGGGAGTCCCGCCTCCTCCAAACCATCCAAGATTCCATTGCACCCCCCTCTTCACGCCACCCTCCCCCAGCTGGTTTTGTGCAACGAAGGCAAAGGAAAAAAAAAAAAAGACTAAGGGAACAGAAGGGGAGGGAGCCACGTCGCTGGCCGTGGGCAGCTAGGCTGAGCAGTGCGGGTGGGGCGGCAGAGGGAGACTGCAGGGGCTATAATTAAAGGGGAAAATATAGAGTTTCCAGAGAGGCCAGGCTGGAGACAGCAATGGAAGGACAGGCCTTCATCAATTATCCCAACCATGTGGCAGTAACTTGTGGCCCACGATCTGTCCGCCACCCCCTAACTAGTGCCAGTGCCTGCAAGGCAGAACTGAGGACCAAGGTGCTGAGATGGTAGTTCCTGAACCCACCAATGTCCTGCCCTCCACTGTGGTCAGTTCAAGAGGTCAGAACTGTTGCCCCCTCTCCCCAACAGTGGATGAAGACTCTGTCCCCCAGAGGGAACATACATTGGAGCCTTTGCCACTAAATGCCACAAGGCTTGATCCACCTTTTGTTGAGTTTCTATTGGGAAAGGTCTTGTCTGCAGCCCTTCCTCCTGATTCCTATCTAGCCGCAGTCAGGCCCACCTGGAAGAAAGATGGAGAGCACCTGAGGTGTGGTTTCTATATCAACGCCTGGAAGGGAGACTTGGTGTGTGTGTGTGTGTGTGTGTGTGTGTGTGTGTGTGTGTGTGGTGTGGCCACCACTACCCAAGTGTCTGGTTCTAGGCTTTTGCCCCAGGGGTTGCAGGCAGATCAGTTCCAAGCCTCCTTTACACGTGGCATAGGAGCTGAGGCCTGGGGCCTCCTCTGCCACTTTTCAACTTGAAATGATTGGATGGTACCCAGCTTGAAGATGTGTCTTTAATTTCTGAGGCATGACAGTGAGGGGAAGAATGTGCTAGGGGTCTCCTCCCAGCCTGGCGGGGCCTCCCTGGCCTGGCTGAGGGCTGGAGACTGGGGGGAGGGGGGAGTTGGGGTTGGGAAGGGAGGAGACGCCACCTCATCTTTAGGAAACTCTGAAGCTTGGCTTCTTGTGGAATGTAGGGCTTTGTCCGGCTTGGAGTGTAGGGGGAGCAGAAGCCAGAATCTCCACTCCCCCCCACCCCCAAGAATGGTAAACTCATCAGCAGTTGGGGAAAAAAATTCCTCAAGAAGAAAAACAGAAAGAGGAAAGTGCTGAGCTCTGAGTTCTCTCCCTCTCCAAATTTTCCCAAATGCTCCCCCAAAAGGGGAGGGAGCTCCCCAGGCCCTGCCTAGACTCTGGTGGTGAACCTCCAAGGAGGCAGCTCAGGTGAAAAGGCACCTGGCCGGGAGCACACTCCTCCTCCACTGGACCACTTCCTAGTGGCTCTAGTCCCTACTTGAGGTTCTGCCGGTCTGGTCTTCCGGCTCAGACCCTCCAGAAAGCTCCTCAGACAGGATGGAGAGCTGGTCTCCTAGAAGAAGGGCAAGGAAAGAGACCAGCCATGTGAATGTGCCTAGGTCTGTAGTAAAGACCATGGTCGTGAAGCCCCCATCACAGAGCCCTGCAGTGTTCCAGATGGGGGACCCTGGAGCAGAGTCTGGGGATGGACTGTAGGTGTGTGGGCACCCCTCTTCTTCCTTTTTCTCTGCATTGCTCATGTCTGAGCCCTTTGCTAAGCTCTTTAGGTCCCATGAAGCTCTGTCTTCCTCTGCCTGACCTCCAATCCTAGTCTTCCCATCTCTCCCTCCCTCCCTCCATACCCCCTTTCCTGGTTTAGAGGGAAGCCTGTGAATGCAAGTGCGCTCATGTTGAGTGCTTGATGCCTATGAGAAGTCCAGTCAGAAATTCTAGGTTGCTCTAATGCTGCAGTTCAGAGGCATGTCAATAGGAAGGACCCCCAGGACCACCGCGACTGTGGCTATGGGTGAGGACAGAGTTATCGCCAAAGAGTGCATGGAGGGAGGAGGGCTGAGGACTAGGGCTGAGCCTTGAGGAACCTCAGGGTGAAGGCTTGGTGAGATGAGGACCAGTCCACACAAGAGACAAGGACAAGAGTGGTCTGATGAGAAGGAAGGGAAGGAGAGGGAAGGAGTATTCTACAAAGGCTTGGAAAGGTAGATGTTTCAGAGAAAATGATGTGACCCAGAGGAAAAAGTTCCTCGATTCAGCCACATGTCGGTGACTATTGCTCGGGGCGGGGGGGGGGGTGCCTTTGGTGGAATGGTGGGTGAGGAAAGGAGAGCAACAGGCTGAGGCCAGGAAATGAGTGGGAAATGCAGATAATCAGGACGGACAGTCCCGACTTGCTTTCCTTACACTCTCCCCTGTGGCCATCATGACGAGAGGCCAGCCTTTCCTTCCTGCCTGAGGTGAGTCCCAGGCAGGACCCCGTCAGTTGTTCTGAGCTCTTCAAGCACCTCAGGGATTCTGAAGGCAGAGTACGGTCTTTTTAAGACTCAGAGGAATCAAGTAACGGTATTTTTATTTACTCCTGTTCCTTTTTTTCCCTTTTCCTTTCTTGACTTCCTTCCCCTTCTCTGCACCTTCCCTCCTTGCCCTGCACGCCTGTCTCTTAACCTCTTTCTTTTCATGCACTTTTTTCTTCCTTTCTTAGTCTCTTTCCTTGCTTTCCTTTGGCCTCTGCCCATCGTCCACCCCTCCACCCATCGTCCACCCCTCCACCCACCCACTCTTGCTTCTCCCTCATCTTCTCTTCTGGCATCTCTGGTTGGCCTCTCTGCTTCCAGGGCTCTGGCTCTCTGGTGCCTGCATCCTATCCTGGGGTGTGTGTGGGGGGGTGGCCCTCTTCCCAGGCAGGAGATGGAGATGCTGGGTTGTTTGCAGGGAGAGGCGGGGAATAAGAGGCCAGGGCTTGCATCACCACCAGATGCCTACTTGAAGAATAGGGAGATAAACACAGAGATTCCTTTGAAGCTTGAAATTAAAAATTTTGAATGTGTGTAGGGCAGAGTAAGGGGGGCGGTAATCTTGGAGTCAAAGGTTCTTGTTCAGATATTGTCCCCTTCCCTCACCGTCCTCCCCAGGGAGTCTTCATCCACAGATGTCTCCTGTCTCCCACTTCAGCCAAAGTCTTTAATGCTTCTGCCTGGCTAGCCTGGGGGTCTGGAATTTCATGGCTGAGGCACTGTGGTAGGGACAAAGGAAGAACCCAGTCTACTCCCTTGTCCCAGCACTGGGCAGAAGACCTTGCTTGACAGAATCTGGCTTGTAGAAGAAAAAAATCCAGTGTGGATGAGATGGCCCCGCCTTCATCGTCAAAGCCATCCCCACTCCTCCCGTGCTGAGGAATCGCAGTCATTTTCCAATGCAGTCACTCCACAGTGCTTACATGTCAAGCATTCACAGCCCCGGGACTCGGCGAGCAGCACATACCCTGTGCAGTTTATGTCTGGTAATGAGACAGACTTGAATGAAATCCTGGAAGCACAAACTTGCAATGGGGCCAGGTTGCAGAGGAGGGTCCTCCTAGTTTGGGGACCCCTGGATGGCTGAGTGCAGACAGCTTAAGTAAAAGGTAACTTGAGGTGAGGAGTTGAGTTGGCAGATGGAACCACATTTGCAAAGCCTCTAGGCTGGAAGGGTCAGGGTAGGTTCCAGATGCCCAAGGAATCTCAAGAAGGTCAGTATTGCTGAGCACAGATTGCAGACTAGGTAGGTCAAGTAAGCCTCGGCAGGGCTGTTTGCCCTTTTCCCTTGAGGTAAGGCCTCTGTTAGAGGGTATGAAACACGGGAGGACACAGCCAGGTCTGCATCTGGGAAAGAGCCTATGGTCACTGGATGGAAGAGAAGCTGAGAGGTGCTGCAGTGGTCCATTGGATGCAAGTGGAAGTAGAGAAAGACCCATTCAAGAGCCTCTTGGGGGAGAACTTACAGGTGTTAGGTTTGGAGCCGTGTGTGGGGATGGAGTGAGGGCTGGAGATGACTGCCGGCCATGTCTAGAGAGACTGAAAGGAAGGAGACTAGACAAGAGAATCTTGAATCAGGCCTACTAGACATACTCTACTTGGTTCTATTCAGTTCATGGTACTACAAGTCTCTGAGCACCAGCCCTGTGCGGAGATAGTGGGATCAACACCTCTGCCCCAGAGAAAGGGGAGCAGGAAGTCTGTGAAATGCACAGGAAAATGGCCTCAGCCAAGGCTCATTGGTTGTAGATTGTAAGTCGCTTCATGTCTCAGAACCTCGTTTCCCTAATATGTGAAATGGGTAAGTCATAAATCCAACCTTACTGACTGGCTTGCTCAGTTAAATGGAAGCCTCCAGAGAGACCCAGGGTTGTCAACAACACTAAGCAGAGAGGAAGCTGCCTTCCTGGAGGAGGGGGTTTGGAGCCAGCCTGGAAGGGCAGGTGATGGGGTTGGATGAGAGGGAAAGGGAAACGTATTGGGTGCACAGACAAGGAGATGAAGAGGGAGAGGGAGAGGGAGAGAGAGAGAGAAAGAGAGAGAGAATGAGAATGAATATGGATGACAAACAGACAAGGGGCTGGGCGGAGGAAACGTGCAAGACAAGGCTGGACGAGTCTGCTGGAGTCAATTACTAGATGCCAGGGACTCTGGTGAACCCAAGTGTTGGGGATGACTTTGGAGCAGAACGTGGTTGTGACTTTTGACAAGGACTTACCCAGAGGAACTGGACCTTGGTGACAGCAGAAAGACTCGAAGAAAAAGCTAGTGGGGCTGGAGAGATGGCTCAATGGTTAAGGGCACTGGCTGCACTTGCAGAGGACCTGGGTTTGAGTCCTAGCATCCACATGGCAGGTAACAACTGCCCATAACTCCAGTTCCAGGGGAATCCGATGTCCTCTTCTGACTTCTGCAGGCATTGTGTGACATGGGTGTACTTATGTACATACATGCAGGCAATACACTCATATACATAAAAAAATAAGTAAAATATTAAAAAAAAAAAAGCTGGTGCCCAGCAGGGCGTGGTGGCGCATGCCTTTAATCCTAGCACTTGGGAGGCAGAGGCAGGTGGATCTTTGTGAGTTCAAGGCCAGCCTGGTCTACAGAGTGAGTTCCAGGACAGCTGGGGCTACAGGGAGACCCTGTCTCAAAAAGAAAAAAAAAAAAAAAAAAAAGCTGGTGCCCTGGGGCGAGAGGAGTTTTGAGGAAAGTGGGTGATTCATGGATTAACAGAAAGACAAGCTCAGGGAGCGACTAAGACGGAGAAGCTGAGTCCCAAAGCTAGTGTGCAACAGAGATTGAGCTCCGGGATCGTAGGGTCTGGAGGTGGAAGCATCTGAGGAAGGGGCTCTGTTGGAAGCTTTGTATTGGTTTTGCCCTCCCTTCCTTCCTCAGTGAATACTGAGGTCCAGAGAAGGCAAGTGGCTGCTTGATGTCACCCAGCTGGGACTGCTGTCATTTTGAGACCCTGGGTGCTCACTCAGCAGCTGACAGGAGAAACAGCAGAGTTGAGGGGTAAGCATGACACAGGGCCCCCATATTGATCCAGCCTTGGGAATAGGGGACAGTTCCAGACAACAGCTCCCCAACTCAACCTGGGCCCTGTGGCCAGAGGGGGAAGGGAGCCTGGTGGGCAGGGAGGAACTGCCACATGGAAAGGCTTGATGGGAACCATCTGGCCGGGGGTGGGTCCGGGGAGTGTGGGCTGCAGGGAGGGCGGGGCAAGGCGGCAGGAGGCCATGGTGGGCGGGCAAGCTGGCGGATCTGGACTGGGACTGGCTCCCAGAGGCCCCCACCTTCCAGACTGCTGCAGCCCAGATGCCTCCACAGCCAGGCCCATCCAACCCGCTGACCTCATTCCCAGCTCCCTCCCGCGCAGCCCCCCTCAACTGCCTGCCACGTAGACTGGAGACCGAGCGGCATTCTCCGTGGGGGTTGGGAGGGTGGAACCCAGACACCCTGAACCCAGAATCCTGCTGGGTCCTGCAGAGCTGCAGAGGGTGGTTGTGACCACTCTGTGTCCGTTTTCCCTCTCCAAACATGAGCTCCGGTGAGTGGAGAGGACTGGGTTACCAGAGGAGCAAGGTGCGGAGCAGGTTAGAGCCCGAATGCAGGAATCAAGGAGGCTCCTGGGAGGCCATCCCAGCATCCCTCAGCCTCTCAGTCGTGAAGGTGTTATGCTTAGAAATGGGCAGAGACAGAATACTCCTTTTCTTAGCTATTCACAAGAAAGGTTTCAGGAAGGTTAGCCCGTGAGATCCAGCCTTTCCTCTGTCCTGCTGCATCAGGTCGTAATTTGCATCTGAGATGTAGTGGGAGGTACATTGCGTCCCTTCCCTCAGCACCACAGAGACCTCAGTGTGTCCCCCTACCACCACCACCACCACCAGGACTTCAGAGACCTTCTCTTCAAGCCTATCCTAAGCAGAGCTCTGCCTCTGATCTCCACCACCCCCTTGCCTCCGGGTCTCAGGGCTGGGTCTGCAGCTGACCCTCACTGAACAGAAGGCCGTCCCCACTGGCCCACAAGGCGTTCCAGGCCTGTGAGTCATCAGGAATGTCTGTTCTGCCTGTAGTTTCCCACCCCTGGCCAAAGACCCTCTTTCCCCTCTGCAGGCAGAGGCCCTGGAGGAAGGGGGGACCCTTGCTCATCATCAGTCAGCAGTGAGCATAGGGGGCTTGGCCCCTCCCCCAGATACCCCCTTTCCCAGCACAGATTGCCTAGTTCCCAGGTCCCAGGGGGAAATGGGAGAGGAGTAGGTAAGAAAGGACCAGAACTTCGATGGGCAAAGACCCCTCCCTACCCCATTTTAGGGTTCAGCTTTGCCTAACTGGGAGTCCACCCAAGCTTCTTTCAGAAAAGCACTTCCTATTCCAGGCTGAGACTGGCAGGAAAGCTGGAGCCCAGCAGCTCCGAGGATGACACGTCCATCCTGCCTGGGGTGGGAAGTCCACGTTTGCAGAGGAGAGGGAGGACCCTTCCAAGAGTCCCTGCACCTTCTGAGGACACCTCCCAGCCCTGTGGCTGGGTTACCCAGCAGCAAGTCCCAGCTCCTTCCTGCAGCCGGGCGAGTTGCACTGGGAAAGGAAGGGCCGGTTTTAAAGGAAAGTTCCTGGTCCTCGAGGACCTTTATGGGTCTCAGGCCTACAGCCCCTTGCTCCCCACTGCACCCCAACCACAGCCCTGCCCTAGTTGTCTCTCCAGTTGTCAGTCTGGTGGCAGACTGGCTTGGTGACTGGGCATTTCACTTCCTTCTGCCCCAGTTTCCTCATCTGTAAAACACTAACAGGGAGACCAGAGAGGAAAAAGTTCCTGCCCTCAGGGCGGACTGTGATTACAGAATCACATATCCATTGAGTCTGTCTTTCTGCCTCTCTGTCACACACACACACACACACACACACACACACACACACACACACACTGTACATGCAGCCCTGTTTGGGCCCTCACAATTTCCATTTATGTTTCTGATACACCCACCCCCTCTTCTCTTCTTGCAATCACACTCTCCACACCACTTTACCCTCTTTTCCTCCTGGGGCCACTGGCAGGGCACGGGCAGGGGAGAAACAGAGGGTTTGAAGTTTGAAGTTTGAACTTCAGCGTTGGATCTGACCAAAACCACTCCCTCGCCCCTTCAGGCTCCTCCTAAGCTAGAGAGGGTGTACCAGGGACAGAAGAGAATGACTGTTCTCCTATCCACTGCAGACAAGCCTACCACTTGTCTTCCTGAATATCGTTAGTATTCACTGTCAGAAAGACCTGTCCCCTTCATATCCCAGGACCTTCTCTTACTATGTGACTGTTTTAGCAGCTTGCCTAGGCTGTTGCCTGAAGCTGCACCCTTCTAGGAACTTCTGCCTCAGGGAGATGGTCAGCCCTCAGAAGGGATGTTCCAGGAGATGAGATATCCGCTGGCCTGGAAAGGCGTGGGAATTGGGCGGAGGCACAGGACTAACAACAAACATCTGTACCTCGGCTGTGCTGCAAGCACTTCACAGTTTTGTTCTCTGTTTGTACTCACATAAAGCCCCTGGGGCCGGTGCACTTACTGTCTGTAATTTCAGAGGGAAAGAAAGGTACACAGCTGCCCCAAGTCACAAAGCTAAGAGACTAGACTTGAACCCCAACAGCCTAACTTCAGAGCCCTCGTGCCTAACGGCCACTCTTGGCAGGTCTCAGAAGTCCAGGATGGTTGGCAAGGGATGCCATCGAATACCATAGAGAGAAGTAGCTCTGTGCCTGTGCTGTAACAGGCTTCCTCCATCTGCCTGCACACACAGGGACCCGGCAACGCGGCATGGCTGGAATGGACCACAAGCAGCAGCTGGGGGCCATGAACCTGGACACTTCCAACAGAGTTCCCGCAACCTGTAAGGTCACCTCCCAGCTCAGCTGGCTGCCTCCCTCCCTCCTGTCCTTGAGGACTATTGTAACAAGTCCACATACGGCATTTCAGCGACTCCTCACACAGCTCTGAGATGTTTCTTAAATACCTCTGTTTTACAGATGAAGACCTAGACTTAGCTGAGCCCAGGCATTGCCCAAGGCCCCCTTTCCTAGAGCTAAGGGTGGACCCCGGTGACCTACAGTCAGAGTTGTTTCTGCCCATGGCCCCATGTGTCCCTTCCCCCTTGGCAACAGATCATATGTGGCTGGGGAAACTGACAGCTTGCAGCCTGGATGCAAACGACACTGTCCTCCTTCTTACCGAAGTTCCCCCAGGTAGGTCTTAGACCTGCTCAGTGACCAGAAGCAGCTTGCTGGGATCTTCCCAGCCAGGAATTGGTGAAGCCATGCCTAGAACGTCCGCCTGCTGCACAACACTCATTCCAGTTTGCTGTCGGGAACACTATCAGCCCTGGCTGCACACCACACTGCATGGAACATGGAGCACGGAGCACCTTGAAGTGCAAGCCAAGGGTTATTGGGTGTTTTCTCTGTGCCAGGCATCATTGTTGGCATCACTGAATGGCCATAGCAACCCTATGGTTGTTCAGAGAGGTAATGCACCCAAGTTCTCACAGCTAGGAATCTGCAGAGATTAAATCGGCATAGACATGAAGTACTTACACCATAGCCCATTTTATAACATTGATGAGGTATTTATGTTGCTCAGTTTGCAAATACTGGCTACTCTGTTGTGTCCCGTGCTGGGCACACAGAGATGAGCAAGGCATAGGGCGCCCCCTCCAGCTCTGTCTGCTCCTGTGGGTGTGCTTCGAAGTGGATGGGACTGGCTTGCTCTTCTTCTTTCCCAGAAAGCCTCTTCCCTAGCACACTGGGACACACATATGGATCTTGGCTCTAGAGCATTTGATACCTAGAGAAGAAAGAGGCTGGAGTGGGGTCCGAGTTGGCAGCATGGAGACCAGGAGATGGAGTAGGCTGAATCTTTGGGGACCAGGGCTGGGGCGAGGGGAAACATCTCTCTGCTTCTGCCTCTATTTTGGTCCCGAGCTATCATCGATTCCATTTCTCTCTGATGGTTAATCTTGAGAGCTTGTTTGGAGATTCCTGCAAGGGGGCATAACTACTTGTGTACTCTTGACCAAACACTGGCCACTGCTATTGGAAAGGTCCTCATCCTTTGATCCAGCACACAGCTTGAGGAGGGGCACACAGGCAGTGGTGACGGAGGAAGGAACGTCTGCCTAGCCAGCCAGATCCGCTGAATCAACCCGGGCAGTCAACGGGGTGACGTTTTTCGCAGCCTGATCACTGTCACATCTCGCCATGGTTAATCTGGATTGTCAATTTGACTGAATCAAGAGGTTCTCTGGAGGTTAGTAAAGTACATTTCTGGACGTGTCTGTGAGGGTGCTTCCAAAGAGGATTAGATGGGGGGGGGGAATTTACCCTTAAAGTAGGCAGCACCACCACATAGGCTGGGAGAATGAATGGAACAAAAAGAGAACGGGAGGAGGCCCACTATAGCAAGCAATCTCTCTCTCTCTCTCTCTCTCTCTCTCTCTCTCTCTCTCTCTCTCCTCTTTTTCTCTCTCCTTTGCTCCTTCAAAGTGTTTTAGGTATTTATCACAGCACCAAGAGGTCTATGATACATCTTCATCTCAGCTCGTCTCTTCATATCTTGTATCTATCTATCATCTATCTCCTTCCTGCATTCCCAGGTTATCTCATGACTGTGCTGCCCTCTGCCCCTGTGGGGATAGTGGATCAGAAGCTTGGTGACCAACAATCAAATGGGCATCCGTGTCTTAGTGGAGCCCATTCCCCAGGGAGCCCTAGCTCTGCCTCAGGATGCTTTACACTAGCCTTCTCTCTAAGAAGGACCAGAGTCTCCTGTCCCTGAGTTCCAATGTGTAAAGCCAGCCCAGGCACCACTTGTCTGTGTATGACATGGTCCTCTAAAGCCTGTCCAACACTTTATTACTATTATTATTATTATTATTATTATTATTATTATTAGAGAGCATTCAAGGTACTGGGCTTCACTAGAGCATTTTCTTACATGAACACCACACCCTTTTCTCAGTTCTCCCCGTGCCTCCTACTCCCTCAGACTGATCCCCCTCTTTCCTCGGATCACCTCCCCTGCTACTTTAATGTCCATACTCTCCTCCTCCCATAAGCACCCCTTCCCCAATACTCTCTTAAGTCCTGTCCCGGCCCCCTAGATGGGGCCTTCATTCTCCTAACCAGCTGGGAGTAAGGACAGATAGGACAAAGAAATCTGTGGACTTGGTACTGGAACCCTAATCCATGTCCTGACATCCCAATCTTTTTTGGGGGGGTCTTTTTGAGACAGGGTCTCCCTGTAGCCACAGCTGTCCTGGAACTCACAATGTAGACCACCGGGCTGACCTTGAACTCACAGAGATCCACCTGCCTCTGCCTCCCAAGCACTGGGACTACATGCATGTTCCACCAAGCCCGGCTTGACATCCCAATCTTACCCAAGCTCCAAGCTTGGACCCTTTCAGGAAGCTTTCCAGGACCAGTATAGCCCACCTGTCCCCTTAGCTCTGGATATTTTAGGGCTCATCTATCAGTTCCCTAATATTTTTTTTCTTAAAAAAATTTTATTTATTATTTTTTATGTGTATGAGTGTAGTGTCTGCATGTAGGTTGGTGCACCCTTGTCGTGCAATGCTTTGGAGGTCAGAAGAAGGCATCGGATTCCCCTGGAACTGGAGTTAAAGATGGTTCTTAGCCGCCATGTGGGTGCTAGGAATCATACCTGGGTCCTCTGCAAGAGCAGTTGGTGTTCTTAACCGCTGAGCCATCTCTCCAGCCCCCCCCCAATATTATTTTTCAAAGTAACATTTTTATTTGGAAATAATTCTAGATTTACAGAGAAGTTGCAAAGAGAAGACAGAAAGTTGCCTTAGGTCCCTCATCCAGTCCTCCTTCACTGTGACGAATTGGTCAAACCAAGATGCCAAGACTAGGACATGACCTTGAGCGAACTCCAGACCTTATTCCAGTTGTTTCCTATTGTCCGAGTTCTGTTCCAGGATCCCACCCAGGATCTTACATCACATTTGGTGTCCACGTCTCCTTGGTCTCTCTGGCTTATGATTGTGTCTTAGTCTTGCCTTGTTCTTGGTGACTTTGATGGTTTTGAGGAGAATGGGCTAGGTGTTCTGTGTACGAGTCCACTGTTACTTTGCACCAGTTAAACTTTCTTCAAGTAAAACCTTGCAAAGGGTGAGATAACACAAGTAGATAAAAGTGGAGTTACCCTGGCCATTTTTGGTTGAAAGAAGTAGACCCTAAGAACTTTGGAACCAGTAGGACTTTGGAATCAGAACACCAACCAGCAAGCTTCACACTAACCGAGGAAACACCAGAACTGTCTCAGCAGACAGGGAAGAATGAGATCAAGATGCGCAGAGAGCCGGGCATGGTGGAGCATACCTTTAGCCACCGGAACTCAGGAATCAGGGGCTGCCAGACCTCTGCGAGATCGAAGTCAGCCGGGTCTATGTAGCCAGCTCCAGGCCAGCTGTGGCTATAGGGAGATCCTGTTTTTTTTTTTTTTAAAAAAAAAAAAAAAAAAAAAAAGCTTCCAACAGAGTGACAGAGGAATATGTCAAATGCAACCAGGTAGCAGCTCCAGTGTGTCTTCGCTAAGGTAAATAAGCATGTCTCAGGTGTGTAGTATGTGATAACTGAATTAGAAAATTCATTCTGCTTCATCCCTACAGGGAGAAGAAGTAAAAAGAAATTGATATGCACTTGAAATGGACACCAGGTCACCTTTAAGATTTTGTCTTGGGGTTGGAGAGATGGCCTAGCGGTTAAGAGCACTGACTACTCTTGCAGATGACCTGGGTTCGATCCCCAGCACCCACATGGTGGCTAAGAACCATCTGTAACTCCAATTCCAGGAGAACTCCAGTTCCAGGGGAATCCGAGACCCTCTTCTGACCTCTGCAGCATTGCACGACACGGGTGCACAAGCCTACATGCAGACAGTACATTCATACACATACAAAAATAATAATAAATAAATAAAAAAAGATCTTGTCTTGGGGCTGGCGAGATGGCCTAGCGGTTAAGAGCACCAACTGCTCTTGCAGAGGACCCGGGTTCGATCCCCAGCACTCACATGGCGGCTAAGAACCATCTTTAACTCCAGTTCCAGGGGAATCTGACGCCCTCTTCTGACCTCTGTGGCATTGCACAACAATGGATGTACAAACCTACATTCAGACAGTACACTCATACACATAAAAAAAATTAAAAAAAAGATCTTGTCTTATATTGTATTAACTCTTCTACCCTCTGTAATAATGTGGTCCCAGGGGACCTTGATCACCTGGACATTCTACAGAATAGCAGTGACCTTTGTGTGTGTGTGTGTGTGTGTGTGTGTGTTGGGGTGTGTGGGGTGTATATGTACATATGTGGGGAATTATGTGCTCATGTATACATGTATGGATGTTGGGTATTTCCTCATTCACTCTCCCCCTTATCTGGGGGGACAGGGTCTCACTGAACTTGGAGCCCGCTGATTGACTAGTCTGGCTGGCTGGCAAGCTCCAGGGATCCCTTGTCTTTGCCTCCCAGTGCTGAGATTATAGCCACCATGCCCAGCTTTTGTGGGTGCTGGAGCTCCAAACTCAGGTCCTTGCCCTTGCACAGTAAGCACCTTCCCTACGGAACCATCTCCCCAGCCACCTGATTATTGCTCTTTTGAGCCAGGGTCTCTCTCACTAAGGAACTCACTATGTAGATCATAGACCAGGCTGGCCTTAAACTTGTGGGAGTTCTCCTACCTGTTTCTCAAGTGCTGGAATTAAAGGCATTTCCCTTGGCTTAATCTGGACCAGAAGAGTAAGAAATGGCAAGAGACTCCATCTAGGTTTACACAGTTCAGAAAGTGGGGAGGAGACTGTAGAGACTTTTTTTTTTTTGGTCTTTTCGAGACAGGGTCTCCCTGTAGCCCTAGCTGTCCTGGAACTTGCTCTGTAGACCAGGCTGGCCTTGAACTCACAGAGATCCGCCTGCCTCTGCCTCCCGAGTGCTAGGATTAAAGGCGTGCGCCACCATGCCCAGCGAGACTGTAGAGACTTTTAAGGCTCATAAGATCCGTGAAGTCTTTAGGGGCTTGGTACCCTGTGGCATGCCTAGTCATCCTCTCCAAAGAAAAAGAGAAATTCTTTCATCTGCGTCTCCCACCACATATCAAGATGCGCACCTGGACAGCTTTCTCTAACTCCAGGGAAAGTGTGCTCTACACTGGGGTAGATATTTACTGGAGACATGAGTGATTTGAGGGACACCCAGAGCAGGAAGGAGCTTTGCAAGTGCTCCCCCGTATAGTGGGGTGGCCCTGCCACCTGGACCTTATGACCTGCAGACCCTGCGGTATTAGAGGTATTTGTGGTACCAAAAAACTTTGAGGGGTTGAAGTTCAGCAATTAAGCTCACCAGCTGCTCTTTCAGAGGACCTGGGTTCAGTTCCCAGTACCCATATGGTGGTTAACAACCATCTTTAACTCCAGCTCCTCCAAATCCAGATCCACTGCCCTCTTCCTGCCTGTACAGGCATTACATGCTGTGGAACACTTACATATATGCAGATGTACAGAATACCCATGTACAGAAATAAAATAAAACAGACGCTGACATACTTTCACATACCTATAATCCCAGTGCTTGAGAGCTACAGGCAGGAGGATCATAAGTTCAAGGTTAGATTGAGCTTCATAATGAGAGAGAAAAGAAAAGATTTGGGTACCTGAATGGGAGAGTCACCTTGTAGTCTCCTAGGGCTTTGGAGGAAAGTCATCCACATTGGGAGATTCTACAAAATAGCTTTGTGCATCCCAGAAGGTCCTGTTAGAGTCAGGGGGCATCAGGTGACCATGTAGCCAGAGCTGCCTGTCATGACCTGGGCTCAGACAGATTCTGCATCTTTTCATGAGTCTCCTCCAAACTGAGCTGTGGGGGTCTCTGGTTATTATTATTGGCCTGGATCTCTCTCGGATGCCCCCTTATGTGGCTGTCAATGTTCCCCACATCACTCAGGTGTAGGTGGTCAGAGACCAGAGTTACATACAACCTCTCTCCCCTACTTCATGCTGTAGACAGCAACCCTAATGCATACAGACATTTCCTAAAGTGGGGCCCGACACACGACTGGAGGTGATCCCTCAAAGTCTACAAGCAGATCACAGATACTGGGCATCTCCAGCAGGAAAAAGAAGATAACAATCACTCATAAATCTGAAACACAAAATTTATAAGGATTTCATACCAATCCTATTATGTCTTAAGTAACTATTACATTCTTTGACACTGCACACACTAATTTGGATTTGATTGCTCTATCTTGGTGGTTTGTCCCAGGCAGTATATTTTCACATAGTTTATGGGATTTGGGTGATCACTTTTGAGGGGCAGAATATCTTCAATCGAAGCAACAAGGCAGTGACTCAGAAGTGGCTCATTAAGGCTTCATAGGAGTAGCAAATCTACTAACCCAAGTTGCAGGGTTGAGAGGAATGGCAGAAAAACAAGTCCTGAACAAGAATCTAGTTCCCCAAATTGCAAATCACTAGATACTGGGGAGCAATGGATGATGTCACACCAACAGCAGCACAGAAAAGCAAAAACAGAGAGCAGGATGCCGAGCCTCTGGGAGCGGAGCTTGCTGGACGGGTGGCCCCTGCCATTCCAATCCCCAGTGCCTTGTATGTTATGAAACTTTCTCAGTGGCAGCAAGCCATTGATATTCTCACATCATTTTCAAACACAGCATAGTGAGCTTTCTGGTAAACTATCAGAACCTTTTTTTTTTTCCCAGAACAAGAGCAAAATAAGCTTTCCAGGACAAAATTGATGGATTTTTTTTTTCACTCCCTGAAGGCAGGAAGAAAAACAAACTCCAGAGGCGACTTTGAAAATTGCATCCTCTCAGTCACACACAGATCCAAAGTCATGAACTCCGGAAAAGAGGGGCGCACAGCTGTGTGTTTAAGCATACACAGCCCTCTCCCAGAGAGTAAAAGCCAACTTTTGGCAATTTTATCAAATGACAGCACTGGATGTCATGTGAACCATATGAGAAGTTTAACTTTATATATTTTTTTGAGAAGTTTAACTTTAAAACCTCCTGCTACCTTTTACGCCTCATTAGAACATTTTTGTCTTTCCTTTTTCTTTTCTTTTCTTTTCTTTTTTTTTTTTTTTTTTTTTTTTTTGAGACAGGGCTCGCCCGTAGCCCAGCTGTTCTGGAACCACTTGTAGACCAGGCTGGCCTGCAAACTCACAGAAGATCTCCTGCCTGGTGTCCTGAGTGCTGGGATTAAAAGGGTGCGCCACCATGCCCAGCTCCTCATTAAAACTTGTATCAAGAGATAGCTGAGTCAGTAAAGTGTGTACTCTACAGGCAGGAAAGATCTGATTTTGGATCCCCAGAAATGGTTCTCGAGCTTCACTGGCTGGCCAGCCAGCCTAGCAGAACTGATCAGCTTTGGGTTCAGTTGAGAGACCTTCTCTCAAAAAACAGAGGTGGAGGGCTAGTGAGGTGGCTCAGTGGGCAAAGGTGCTTGCCGTCCAGACTGAGCACCTGAGTCCAATTCCTTGTAGCCCCAGCTGTCCTGGAACTCACTCCATAGACCAGGCTGGCCTTGAACTCACACAGACCCGCCTGCCTCTGCCTCCCAAGTGCTGGGATTAAAGGCGTTCGCCACCACGCCCAGCTAGGACTCATATTTTAGAAGGAGAGAACCAACTCTTGTAAGTTGACCTCTGACCTCCACATGCACAAATAAAATAAATCTAATAAAATAATTTTTTTTTTTTCTTTTTAAGGAATAAAGGTTGGAACAGCTGAGGGAGCAACTCCACTTTCCCCAGCTACATATCCTGTTCTCCTTCTGGCCTTGGCAACCCAGATCTCTGGTCTACCCTCTTGGTCCAGGTCCGCCCACTGCGACCTGATCTCCTGTTCTCAGAATATACAATTTTCCAGCATAGCTGGTTGGACTCTTCACACTAAGAGAAGGAAGCAACCTAAATGTCTGTCAGCTGATGAATAAATAATGAAAATGTGGTACATTTACGTAATGGAGTTCTATTTAGCAGTAAGAAAAGATGAAGTCACCGGGCATGGTGGCGCACGCCTTTAATCCTAGCACTCGGGAGGCAAAGGCAGGCGGATCTTTGTGAGTTCAAGGCCAGCCTGGTCTACAGAGTGAGTTCCAGGACGCTGGGACTACAGGGATACACTGTCTGCAACAAGACGGCAAAAAAAAAAAAAAAAAAAAAAGAAAAGATGAAGTCATGAAATTTCCAGGTAAATGGATGGAACTAGAAACTATTATGATAAGCGAAGTAAAACAGACTCAGAAAAAGAAAGGACAAATCTCCTTCATTTGTGGATCTTAGCACCAAATCCTTGTATGTGAGTATGTATCCTGGTGTAGTTGCAAGAACCAGAAAAGTGGAAAGGAGACAGGAAGGTAAAGAAGGAACCTGAGAGAGAAGACTAGTAGGAGACAGGCATTACTAAGGGAGAAATGGATAAAATGGGGGTATTTAAGTGGGGGGGGAGGGAGCTTACACAAGGAAATTTGGGGATAAAAGGAAAGAAGGAGCTCAAGAGAGGTGGGACATAGACACTGGTATATCAAGGGAGAAATGGGGACCATGGGGACACTTTAAATGGGAAAAGCATGGAGGAAGGGTTAGACAGGAAGAGGGGAGAGGAGATGTGAATAATGCCTAGCCAGTGTAAAAAACCAGAGGGAATTATTTCAGTCTAACAACCTAATGACAAATTACACATATGATATCTCTACAATGGTCTATGTGTATAGCTGCAGGCTATATAACTAGAAACAGTGCCAGACAGGAAGAACCTTCCTTTGAATTGTTGGCCACGGTAGTCCAAGACACTCACAAAATCATACAGGCTATTGTCATAGCCCTTGATTGCCTCCCAGAACTTGAAGGTAAAATCCCAATGCTGGCTGGACATGCTGACGCACGCCTTTAATCCCAGCACTCGGGAGGCAGAGGCAGGTGAATCTCTATGAGTTCAAGGCCAGCCTGGTCTACATAGAGAGCTCCAGGCCAGCTAGGACTAAAGGGAGACTGTCCTAGTTTGTCTTCCATTGCTGTGACAAAACACTCTGACTGACACCAACTTGGGGAGGAAAGGGTTTATTTAGCTTACAACTCCTGGGTCACAGTTCATCACTTAGGGAGCCCAAGACAGGAACTCAGGGCAGGAACCTGGAGGCAGGAGCTGAAGCACAGGCCATTGAGGAATGCTGTTCACTGGCTTGCTCCCCTGGCCCATGCCCAGCCTGACCTTTTATATAGTACACAACAACCTGCCCAGGGTGGCACCGCCCATAGTGGGCTGGTCCCTCCCACATTGCTCAACAATCAAGACAATACTCCACAGACGTGGCCACAGGCCAGTCCAATGGAGCCAATTCCCCAATTGAGGCTCCCTCAACCCAGATGTGTCAAGTTGACACTAAAGCTATCCAGCACAGAGACCCTGTCTCAAAAAGGAAACAACAACCACAACAAAAGCAAAAACCCTAGTGTCGAAGATAGGACATACTTTGGAGACTGAACTTGGAGCAATGGAGCCAGAACTGACCTGGAAGCCACTTCCCCTGAAGGCTGGATGTCATAGCTTTGGAGAGCACTGTGCAAGCTGCTAAGGAGGAGCATCAATCAATGGTCCAACACCAGCTTTAAGAGCAACTAACCACATCAATTACCAGTCCAACATATGGCATTGGTGTAGCAATTTTTATTTTGGGAGCAATCAATGGTTACCTAGTTAGACTTAAGGCCCACCCAATGGGAAGAAACTTGGACAGAGAGATTGTAGATCTTTGAGAAAAGCCCAAGGATGTCAGCTCCTTAGAGTAATGAAATTTCTTACTAAGTGCGGAATGTATATCCTCATACTTACAGTTACCACTCATCAAAGAAGCTTCATTTGTACCAGATGGAGACTATTACAGAACACCACAACTGCTCACACACAGACACTGTCTGTGAATTGCCCAAGCCTAAGTGGCACATCTACAATGCAACCTCTACACCTACGGCTCATGCAACATCGAACAAGGGATAAAGAGGACAGGGAGGAATCTCTCAACTCTCACTGACGAAGCTCCCCCTCATGCAGTAGAGGCCAGGAACACAAAAGGGCACAAATAGCCAAAGCATGGAGGTTGGGAGTCTGCAAAGTGTGGGTCCTCGGACAGGACAGGACTCCTCTATTAAGCTTCACTCACCCAGGGCTCAGGGACCAGTGCGGAAAAGGAGGTGGAAAGATTGTAAGAGCCAGGGAGGAGGTGTGTGACCATATGGAAATAGAATCATACAAGCTCCAGGGACCCTGTTCATATGAACCTACAGTGGTGGTCTCAGCAGGTACAAGATCCATGAGAACTTAAGCAGACAACCACACAGAACTGTGGAAATGGGCAGCAGGCCCCAGTCTTAGCAGAACTATCAGCAGATGATTAGTGCTGGGTGAGGAAGAGCTGATCTTAAAGCGAGGGACTCTGGATGGGCTGACTAGACCTCAATGGATGAACTTGTGCTGAGGGACGTCTAGGGAGGTTAACGACTGTATGAAGTCCAGTGCGGGGGGGGGGAGGGGGGACGGGACCGACTGTGGAGAAGTGGGTGTAAAGGGGATTAAGACTGATTGAGATGTTCTGTATGCAATACACAAAAATTCAATTAAAAATAATATTTAAAAAAAGGTTGTAGCTAGAGAGATGGCTGAGCAGTTAAGAGCACTGGCTGCTCTTGCAGAGGATCTGGGTTCAACTCCCAGCATCCACCTGGTAGCTGTCTGTAACTCCAGTTCCAGGGGATCCAATGCCTTCTTCTGATCTCTGTGGACACTGCATGACACAGATGCACTTACTTACAAGCAGGCAATACACTTTTCCTCCTCCAGCTGCTTGCTGCCATGGCTGCCTTACTATTCAGAACCTTCTGGAACAGTAAACCCCAGATAAACTCTTCCTTCTGTAAGTTTCATTGGTCATGGGGTTTTATCCAGCAACAGAAGAGTAACTAATACAGTATTCTACAACAACCTTAGGCCTCCATGAACAGGTGCACCCTCCTAACCCACAAACTAGGACATCTTTGTTCCACTATGGTTAAGTTTGGACTCGCACAGTACCGTATCTGACCTAGATGTTTAAGACCTTAAAGCTGGTCTCCAGCAGCCTGATCAATGACTTGAAGAACTTTTTGTTGTCATTGTTATTGTTGAGGCAGGTTCTTCCTTATGTAGCCCAGGCTGGCCTGGCACTTACAATCATGCCTTTGTTTACTCAGTGCTGGAATTACAGGCATGTACCATCATACCTAACTGAAGATATGTGTTTTTAAATTTTATTATTTATTTATTTTGGGGTGCATGTGAAGTTGTGGGCAGGAGGTCGGAGGACGACTCATAAGAGTTGGTTCTCCACTTTCCACCATATGGGCTCTGGGGATTGCACTCAGGTCATTAGGCTTGGTGGCAAGTGCCTTTACCTGCTGAGGCATTTCAATGGCCTTAAAGAAATAGTTGTATTTCATCTTTCTTTAAAGAAATTCATGTGGGACCATGAGTGAAGATGGTTAAAGATCAGTGGTGCACAGAGTTGAGACACACTTGTCATATGTGTGGTTCACAGCTGAGAGAAATGTGTTTGGTAGGTTTTTTTTGTTGTTGGTGGTGGTGGGTTTTTTTTTTGGTATTTTTTGAGACAAGGTCTCCCTTTAGTCCCAGCTGGCCTGGAGCTTACTCTGTAGACCAGGCTGGCCTTGAACTCACAGAGATCCGCCTGCCTCTGCCTCCCAAGTGTTAGGATTAAAGGCGTGTGCCACCATGCCTGGCTATGTTTGGTAGTTTTTAATGCTATTGCCCATGAGTTGAGAAGATGGTTTGGCAGTTATAGCCAAGGGAGGATGAGTGACAGTTGTAGTTAAGAAGGCCACTCCTCCAAGGATGAAAGAGGTCACACATGAAAGCTGTTTCTACTCTCTCTTCAGCATTTGGGAAAGCAAGCTAGTGCGCCCCCCTCCCCAAGATCCCTTCTCTCCTCTCTCATAATACAAGTATTCCTAGTTTTAGCAGGACAAATGACAACCTAGAATTATGAAAACTACATTTCCCATCCCCACTTTCAACTGGACGTGGTCACGTGACTATGCGGTTGACTGGGATGTAAACTAAAGTATGGCTTTCAGGGTGTTGCAGGAAGAGGGCCCGCATTCCTGTCCGGTTTCCTCCCACTACTGCTCAGCACCATTTAGTGGTAAGCCATCTTGGAGCCTGCAGATGAGGACCAGACCTGTGGGTACAGAATAACAAGACGAAAAGGAATCTAGATCTCCGAACAAATAAGTCATGGGGAATCTATTTTTTTTTTTTCCCAGTGTAGGACCACTACCTTCCAGACTATCCAATGAAAGAGAAAAAAATCACCGTGATTTTTGCTGTTGTTTTGTTTATTGAAACATATCTCAAAATGTAGCTCAGGCTGGCTAAGAACTCACTATGTAGTTCATCTGGCCTGGAACCTGTGATCTTCCTGCTTCAGCCTCCCAAATGCTGGGATTACATGCATGTGACACCATACCCAGCCTTTACATGATTATTGTTTTTATTCTCATTTTATTTATTTATTTACATTTATTTTGTGTGTGTTTATGAATGTGGAGGAGTGTGCCATGGCTCCAGTGGAAGTGAGAGGACGACTGAGGGCACTGGTTCTCTTACAACTTTGTGGGTTCTGGGTATCGAACTCAGGTCAACAGGGTTGGCAGCAAGCACCTTTACCTGCTAAGCCATCTTGAGGCTTGACGCTATTATTTTTTACTTCAATAATGAGAGGTGAAATATAAATCCTACTCAAGAGGAATTGAAGGAAAGAGTGGCGATTGTAATTGCAAGCTAACCACATGACTATCCAGCTCCTATCATAAGTAGCCCAAAGCAGCTCCCATGCAGGCTTGAAAAGAAGAATTAAACCCATGTCTTTATAAAGCTGCTCAAGGCCACACCCACAATCTTGAGTAGCCTGAGCAGATGGCCAATATATTCAACACTGCCTGGACATCACCCATCTATGCCAGTATTCACTGTTGAGTTTGTGTTAGCAGACTTTTTCTTTCTTATTTGCATTGGGGATTGAACCCATGGCCTCATACAAGCAATGTTAAAAACAGCTGTAACTGAGGTACATCCCAAGATGGCAAGAATTTCTTTTTCTTTTTTTTAAATTTTTTTAAATTAAAAAAAATTTTTATGTGTATGAATGTACTGTCTGCATGTAGGTTTGTGCACCCGTGTGGTGCAATGCCAAGGAAGTTAGAAGAGGGCGTTGGATTCCCCTGGAACTGGAATTCTCCTGCAATTGGAGTTACAGATGGTTCTCAGCCGCCATGTGGGTGCTGGGGATTGAACTCAGCCGCCATGTGGGTGCTGGGGATTGAACCCAGGTTCTCTGCAAGAGCAGTCAGTGCTCTTAACCACTAGACCATCTCTCCAGCCCCCAGCAAGAATTTCTTAAAACCAAACTGCAGTGCCACTGCCCCATGATAGAGGCTTGAATCTTCCTAAGCATTTGCAGATTTCTGTTTCTGAGCAGGAGAATGGAACCAATGACATATTAGTAAGACTATTTAAAAACCATATCCAAACATTACATCAGAACTTAAAGAATTCTTTCCAGGGTCAAATTCAACCAGAGAACAGATCAGGGCGTCATGTTCTGCTGTCTCTAAGGTGAAGGGCACAGCACTCAGTCTCGTGGAAGCCTTGTTAACCTTGTAGGCGTGAGAGGGCAGAGTGAGTGGCCACCAGACAGAAACAGCTCCATGATTTCTAGTTTGGTCTGAATCCAGAACCATCTGACAGAGCCACTGAATATTTGCTGCTATTTCTAATGACCTATAATTGTGGTTTAGGGTTTTCTAATTCAGTACAAATAAGATTTAGAAAAGAAACTGACAGGATATAAAAACACTTCTGGTTCCTTGTGTCAGGATGTATCATCTCCCTCACTAATTTGGGGCAATTATCCTTCATATTGATTTTATGAAGTTGCATTTTTTATACATTAAAAATTTTTTTATTATTTCTTATGTGTATGAATGTGCTGTCTGCATGTAGGTTGGTATACCCGTGTCGTGCAATGATGCGGAGGTCAGAAGAGGGTGTCGGATTCCCCTGGAACTGAGGTTAAAGACGGTTCTTAGTTGCCATGTGGGTGCTGGGAATCAAATCCAGATCCTCTGCAAGAGCAGTCGGTGCTTTTAACTGCTGAGCCATCTCTCCAGCCCCATAAAGTTGCATGTTAAAAATTGTTTTAGCTGGGCGTGGTGGCACATGCCTTTAATCCTAACACTTGGGAGGCAGAGACAGGAAGATCTCTGAGTTCAAGTCCAGCCTGGTCTACAGAGTGAGCTCCAGGATAGCTGGAACTAAAGGGAAACCCTACCTCAAAAATACCCCCCCCCAAAATTGTTTTATAAATCAATGCCTTTTAAGAATTGGCTTAGGGCTGGAGAGATGGCCTAGCGGTTAAGAGCGCCAACTGCTCTTACAGAGGACCCGGATTCGATCCCCAGCACCCACATGGCGGCTGAGAGCTATCATTAACTTCAGTTCCAGGGGAATCCGATGCCCTCTTCTGACCTCTGCAGCATTGCATGACACGGGTGCACAGACTTGCATGCAGACAGTACATTCATACACATACAGAAATAAATAAAATTAAAAAAAACTTTTTTTAAATCGGCTTAAATTTAGTGGTTGGTGTGTTTGTTCAGTGCTGGTTAAGGAACTGTCAAGTGTGATAAACAGCCAGGGGTGGTGTCACACGCTCTTAATCTCAGCAGTCTGGAGGTTGAGGCAGGTGGATCTCTGAGTTTAAGGTCAGCCTGGTCTATGTATTGAGTTCTAGGCCAGTCAGTATTACACAGTTAGACCATATCTTGCGCGCACGCGCGCATATGTGTGTGTGTGTGTGTGTGTGTGTGTATGAAACAAGGCACACTTTTAATCTTACTTGGGTGATAGAGGCAGAAGGATCAGGAGTTCAAGGCCACCCTGGGCTATGAGAAACCTTGTTTTTTTTTAACAAAGTGTGAAGAAATGCTTCCCAGTTTACTCCCTGGGCTGCATTCCACAGTTGATAAGGAAATCCCTGCAAGGCATCCAGGCAGCCCCTGAGATCTCCCAGCTCTGGCCACCACGGCCACACCACACCGTGGCAGCTGGGCTTACCCTCCCACAGTTTCTCCGAGCAGGAGAAACTCAAAGTCCCAACTGCTCCATTCACTGACTCACATTTGACTCAGAGCCCCAGGCTTCTTCCCAAAGCCACCTACCTTGTAGAGAACCCAAAACATTCCATGTCCCCTTCCCTCAAGGCTCTGTCCTTGCCACTTTGATACCTGCAGAACAATTTAAACTACAGGTCAACAATCACTGCTAGGGTTAATGTGGTACTGCGTCCCACGTGGTATCCTCTGTCTTCCTAACAAAGCCCTTCCCGTCTGTAGACCCTCAGCTCCACTTTAGAGATGAGGAAACTGAGGGTTAGAGCTCGTGGAACTGCTAGGAAGTGGCAACACAGGCAACCGAGGGCTTTAACTCCCGTCACAGCCGGTCATGAAAGGCGCTTTGGAGTTCTGCCACCAAGACTTCACCATCGTGGGCGCTCATCCAGGCAAGCCGTGGCCTCCCTCCTCTGTCCCTCAGGCTCTGCTACTCCAGACCGCAGCCTCCCCTCTCTGCTCCTAGCCCAGCCCCCGCTCCTCTGCCTTCCAGCTCTTTCTGGAAAAGGCAACAGGCAGAGTGGTCTTCCTAAGGGGGCCTGGTCTCTGCTTTGGGCTTTTGGTCCCCTGCACGGTGCTCACTCCCGGGGAGGAACTCAGCCCCCGGCTGTCCCCAGGCCCTGCCACCCGCCCACTCCAGGCTGGCTGCAAAGTGCAGCGCCAAGTCCTGCTATGCACTGATAGCCTGGGTGTGTTCTGTGCTCTGCCCAACGTGGACCCTGCTCTGCAGGCCAGCGCTGCAAGGCTGTCCCCACTCTTGTCTTCTAACGCAGCCTCTGCCACCCAGACAAGGGACTCTGACTCCTCTCATCTTTCAGATTCTCGCCTGGGGCCCCACCTCACCCCTCACCGGATTCTCCTATAGGTGGTTTACACAAAGCTCCCTGGAGCCCTGGCTCTGCAGGCTGGGAGTGCTTTCCTACCCGGAAAGGCACCTATGTGTTCCTGTCTTCCTGGTACCTTTCATGGTGGGTAGTGAATGCTCAGGGAACACCAGGGAACAGCCTAGGCCATGGACTCTGACCTCCAGTTCAAATCCCAGCCTCTCCTTTGCTGCGTGGTGTGATCTTGGGCAAGTTTCTTTCTCTGTTTCCCACTCATTTGTCCTATCTCTAAAGTGAGGATAACGATTAAGGCTCTTCAGGCCCAGTCCCATGCCAGGTGGAGAGCTGCTGCCCGTGTGTGTGCTACCCGACGATGGAGTCTTCTCTCCCCTGCCTGGCCCCAGTCAGCATCCTGGCCCCTGGTCTTGTTCTTACCTGCCTTCCCTCTTGCAGGGGCATCAGGAGTTCAAAGTCATCCTTAGCTACACAATGAGCTGGAAGCCAGACTGGGTCATAAGACTATCTCAAAAAAAAAAAAAAAAAAAAAAAAAAATCGGGGCTGGAGAGATGCCTGTGTAGCAATGCTGCTCGTAGATCTGAGTTTGGTTCCCCAGCACCCACATAAAAGGTGCCTATGTCTGTAACTCTAATGTTGGAGACAGAGATTGGTGGGTCACCAAAGCTCGCTGGCCATCCAGTCTAACTAGTTAGTGAGTGCCAGGCTCAATAAGAGGCCCTGCCTCAAAAAATAAAGTGGAGCGGGGCGTGGTAGTGCACGCCTTTAATACTAGCACTCAGGAGGCAGAGAGGTAGGCAGATCTTTGTGAGTTCAAGGCCAGCCTGGTCTACAGAGTGAGTTCCAAGTCAGCTGGGGCTAGGGAGACCCTGTGCTTTTGAAAAGCAATAAATAAAAAGTGGAAAGCAAGAGAGGAAGACACCTGAGATC